>VYZW01043212.1:80195-122515 GCA_013401315.1 Balaeniceps rex | reverse complement strand
CTCGCCAGCGGCGCGCGCGTCCGCCCGCAAGGGCAGCGCGTGCGCGTACAGCGCGGGGAGCAGCGGGCACGTGCGCGTGGGGAGCGGG
Organism: Balaeniceps rex; assembly: GCA_013401315.1. Taxonomy (NCBI): domain Eukaryota; kingdom Metazoa; phylum Chordata; class Aves; order Pelecaniformes; family Balaenicipitidae; genus Balaeniceps; species Balaeniceps rex. The sequence goes on along the minus strand of VYZW01043212.1, from coordinate 122,427 downwards.
GCACGCGCGCACACGCACGTTGCGCAGCCAGCAGCGCATGCCTGCGGATGCACGTGCCGCAGCCGGTGGGGCGTCGCGCCCGCGCCTGCGGGTGCGGAGAGGCGCGGGCAGGCGGGGGCGTGTGCGCACGTGAGGCGGCCTGCAGGCATGCACAGACACAGACACGCGTGTGAACGAAGGGAGGGCTGGAAGCGCGCCTGTGACCAGAAGTTGTGCGTGCTCCAAAGGACCGTGACAGTGTGCATGTGCGGATGGGGGCGGGGGAAAGGGTGCCCCGAGCCGGGGGAATTTTTGGTGCAGTTGGCGATAACGTCAGCACATGTCTGCGTGCGCCCGAATCGTGCGTGCGCAGGTCCCTGCGAGCCCCGTGAAACGAGCGCGGCTGCATCACGGCCCCCGCGGAGCAAGCTGCGTCGGGGGTAGAATTTCTGCACGCGCACCTTGGCTCTGCGGTGTCACTTCTGCGTAAACATGCACGTGCGACCTTGAACCGCGCAGCAGCCGGGCGGGTCCTGGGCGTGCGGCCGTTCGCGGTCGGATATTCTTTGCGCATCTGCGTTTTCTGCATAAAACCACGTGGAAGATGACGCCGCGTGGCGTCATCGCTGGCGTGCGATCGTATTTCTGGCGGATGCGCGCGCGTTCAGGTGAGCAGCGTGTGCGCTGGCAGCCACGCGCGGAAATTCCCCCGCAACCAGTGAGTGCAGGAAGGGTGCGGCATCGGGATCTGCCACGACCAGGGCGCTGCCCCTGCGAATGGCACGCGTAGGAAAAGCCTGATAAGATTTATCTTGCGTGCAGGTTTGCACCCGGTGGCTTTTCTGTGTTTGTACCGGAGAGAAAATACTTCATTCTAAGGGACTTCAAAATTAAGAGATAGAAAATTGATTTTTTAAAGCGGCCAACGGAAAAAGCCGATTAAAGTTTCTCACAGTGAGAGGTAAGAGTGTTCTAAGGAAAAAGAAGTATTATACCAAACACAGGTGACCATTCCAGGCCTTAACCAATATAAAATTCAACATTAAGCTGCAAGCTGGTGGATCCACCACGTGGTTCTGTTGTGCGTGACGAAACGGAGAACGGATCTACACGTACTTTGCACCTTGCTGGTGCAAGCCGGGGGAAATGAAGCGCAACGTAGCCTAGAGGGAAATATTTGTAAGAAAGCTTATTAGTTCTTAGTCAAAGCTAAACCCAAAGAAGACCAGTTTTCCATGGGCGTTTAGAAGCGAAAAGGGGTACGGGAGGAGATTTAAATGTACTGGCAGTGACGGAGAAAGGCCCTGCAGGGGGATGGAGCAGGCTGCCGTGTCCCACCAGCGTGGGGTGGCTGTGAGCGGTGTCCCCAGGGCGCCTTCCCAGCCCAGGACGCTGCGGCGCTGGCCGCTGGTGGCTCCCGGCACCCTGTGAATCCCTCCTTCGGGGCATCCCTGTGCAGCGGCTGCGCAAAGCAAGGCTGAACTCAAATACCGGTTTGCAATGGCAGGCAGGCAGACATAGACCCAGAGAACAAGCCCTCTCCTTGTTGATGCTTTTCCTTCCATTTTATCTCGGATCCATCCAGCTTTTTATATATAATGTGGACTCTTAATTTAGCATCCCGTTAGGTGATTCGTCCGAGAAGCTGATTCAGTTAGGACCTGTGCCAAAAAAGAAATGCATTTGCCATTTGAATCATCCTGGCAGGAAAGACAGAAGGATGTTAAATTCAATATGGATCCCTAATAACCTAACACAGATGAAGGAAAACCCCCCAGCTGTGGTGTTGGAAAGAAAAGTGCTTTTTATTAACTGGCCTTAAGATGTGACGTTCATACAACAGAAATAGACCCCCGTAGCCCCTGTAAGGAAAACGTGTTGGAAACAAAGGGATGAAAATACATTCATTCAGAAATAAAATTGACATAGTCCCTAAGCATTTTTTCCATGTCCCCCTGGTTTCTCTGAAGTTTTCGGTTCTGTGAAGTTCCAGCCTGCAAATGTCACCCCAATTTGTCGTCCTTTAAAAGGCTGCTCCGTTCCAGCAGCAGCATCTGCTGCCCCTCGCCAGGCGAGCGGCCCGCTGAGCTGCTCCAGTTTCTTCATGTTCAAAATGGGAATATCTTTGGGGTGCTGCGAGCGTGGTAATTATGTCTCGTTAATATCTGCAAAGCTCTTTAAAAATCCTGAAAAGGAGGGTGCTGTGTAATACAGTTAATTATAGCTCAGTGCCTCCTCTTTGCAGAGAGTTGGGCTGGAGGAAGGTCTGGCCCCGACCACCACTCCTGAACTTTGGAGATGGCCAAGGGGTTTTTCTCCAGAAATTCAAATCCCCAATCCATCAAAGTGCAAACGCAGGGCTGTCAGATATGAGCATCTTACAGTAAAATCTCACATTGTTTATGCTCCCCCAAAATCAGAGATCACAAAAGCTATGATATGATGAGCAGCAGACCTTAAGGCGCTATGCTGCCTGTGGGTTGTACCTCTAGTGTAATTATCAGTGCTTCCTGCAGTTACAACTTTCTGTGAAAACTGCAGGCATCCTTTCAAAGACTGGCTCTAAGCAACCACCCCAGGGTCAGACAGAAAACCCACGGGGAAACTGAGATAAAATCCAGATTTCTTGACTCCCGTGATTTGACAGGATCAGGCAGAAAATCCAGCAGGCAGACTCCAGACCTGAGGACCTCTGAGTCCTGCACTTCGGTTCAAAAACCTCTGTCCCTTCATGCCTTATTCTTCAGCCAGATGGTCAAGCTCTGCAGAGCAGGGAACTCCTTGCACGGGTGGATTTGCCCGGATTTGCCGGGATGCAATCATCTGTATGGACTGCCAGGACCTTGTTGCTAAGCGGAGAGGCGCAGGGTGGCCAGTCTGTCTCAGGACCAGCTGAAGAATTGCTCTGATCCCCTGCCACGAAGCCCCGCATGCCCTCCACGGGCTGGCCTGGCTGCGTTGGAAATGTGCCACGTTGCTTGCACGAAGCATCTCCAAAGTTTATATACAGAAATAAATCAAGTTTTTTTTTTCCAGAGATTTTCCAGGACATCAGAGGCAGTGCGTCTTCCCACTCTTGCTGGCTCGGCTTTTAAGGTGCCTCTCTCTCCTTATTTTCTTTTGCTTGCTTTGTTTTTTAAAGAGCACAGGTTACAGGGGCAGGAGACGGCAGCAGGCTGCAGAGCTGGAAGCAGAAAAGGTTCATCACCTCTCCTGCGTCACTGCCCACGGATGTCGTTTCTCTTTGCCTCGCATCTGTAGTATCAACACGCACAGCTGGCCAGGTTTTGTTTCCGGTAATGCAGATCTAAATCCAGACACCCGCCACCCTATAAAGCCAAAAGAGTTACTATTAATGAGATCAGTGTGGCTGAGATGAGAATCTGGGATTAGCTTCACATTCACCCCGTCGGGAAGGAGACCGTGCCGGAGCGGTTGTCTCTCCCTGCAAGCAGGCAGCCCGCACGTTGTCGCGCGAGTCCCCTGCTCTCGACAGCAGCGCGGTGGGGGTAGGACGAGGGGAAGGTTATCGGGCAGAGCCTTTCCCAGAGCTTGGGGCAGAGTAGGGAACAAGAGCCAGGATGAAATTCAACCAAAATGTTAAAAACTGAAGGGTGATGTGATTCCTCCCCATTCCAAAAGGGAAGATTTTAAAAATCGGAACCAAATGTAGATAAGTGTGTGTGTATATAGAGACATTTCTATACTAATCCTTATTTAGTACCTTTGCTATCAGACATCCTATTGAAGAAGCATCAGTTAAAATACCCAAGGCCCAATTCTGCTCAGTGACACCGGCCAAGCCAGCATTCCTCCCGCAGGGCTGTTCTTGAGTGCTGTCTTTGGTCCCTTCGCTGCATCTTGCCAACAGCTTCTAAGATAATTAGCAGTCGTCAGATGAGATCTAATTTTTCACAAACTTCTCCCTGCATGGGAGAGGGAGGGGAAAGCTTAGCGAATGGCAGGAACAGCCAGTGTCAGGGAGTGACGACAGTTCCTTTTATCGTCCTCTGAAGAACAGTGACATTACCAAGGATTTATTTACAGAAGCTGGGAGAAAGAAGGGAGATGCTGTCAGCTCCTTAAGGCAGAGACTGGTTTTAGTTATTGTTTTGCCTTTGTTTGCACAACACTTGGGCCAGTGGGGTTCCTGGTGCAAGAGGAAGCCTGCTGCTGCAGAACAAGTAACATCTGACGGCAAGTGCTGGAACTGAGGCTCAGGCAGCTATAGAGGAGCAGAACTGGAGAAAGCGGGTCAGGATCCAGGAGAAACCTAATCTAGCCTGACATACAGGGCTGGAGGAGCAGAAGGTGGGAGCGGGCTGCCGTGAGCAGCACATGCGTCTCTGCGCACGGAGGGAGGGACAACACAGAGATCCTTCTTGTAACTCCGCTGCAGCGTGGCTTACCACCAGTGAAATGGTGCTGAGCAGAGCGTGGTCAGCCATCTCCCAAAGGCGGCATGTTGGCCTGCATTGCCTTAGCGGTCATTTGCTTTATAGCAGGATGCTCAGGAGCATCAGCGTTTCTTTTTAGTACAAGAGAGCATCATCTGCAAATAGATCTGCCAGGCCTTGCTCTGGAAGTGCGTGCAGGCAGCTCCCCCGCCGCAGCAGGCAGCCAGAAGGATTCTGCATCCCTGATATTATCATACATTGCCCAGAAAGCTAATTTAGTGCAAGCTGCCCTTATCTCATCCATTAAACGTGCAAGTGAATTGACCTACTCCCTGAATGTAAAACATTGCTACAATTGCTGGCTGGGAGAAGGCATCAGTCCCTCACTCAATCAGCTCCCTTATCTCCACTTTACCAACCAGACTCTTAGAAAATCCATTATTTTTCAGCATTAATTCATGAGAAGGATGTTAGCCAGAATTCTGTGATTGTACATATCCTAACAAGGGCAAAAGCAGTTCCCACCTTTCAGTTCTATCATGGGCCTTTCCCAGGAACCTGAGGAGTAAGGGTTCCCCTTACAATCAGAAAGAGTGTGATTAGGTCCCAGAACAGCTTTCAAAAAACTCTTCAACTAGGCAGCTAAACTTAGACAATCAGTCTACAAAAGACAAGTTGTGAATAGCCTCGAAATAAGAGAAGAACAAACATTTTTTTCTAGTGCAAAAGAAGATTATGACATCTGCATTTTCTTTTGTTTTTTTAAGGCTTTTACAAAAAAATAAAATAAAAATCTAGTCTAGGTACAGAAGTAATCACTGACAGCTTTATCTATGTATGCCCTGGCTCTCCCTACTGTATTCTATCAGAGATCATCAGGAAAAAGGCCAGTGACCTTTATGTTCAGGGAGCAAAACACACATACAGAACCTTGTCCGTTTTGTCAGGCTGGCTAGATGTGCTGTAGCTATTACCATGCATTAGCTCTAGTCACATACATTTACACACAAGCCATGATTGCTTCCTTTCAGGTCAGTGATAAAGCGGCTTTGGCGAAGCAGATTCGCAGTGGGAGATGTACCCTTGGGCCAAAGAATCGTTAAATTATCAGCATCAAGAAACCTACTGCAATGTGACTTGACAGTTGTATGGTACTAGGCTGAGGCTGTGTTTACTCTGGGCTTTTTAGTCTGGTCTACACTGAACTATTTTTTTTTCCCCCTCTGAGTAATTTCCCATCATTGCTACCACATGGGTTCATTTCCATGGCAGACAGAGGAAAAGCCAAGTCACCGCAGTTGTCGATAGCTGAATCAGTACCATCATCTCAGCAAGCTGATGCCTGCCTCCTCCAGCAATCATAGAATCATAGAATAGCATCGTAGAATGCTCTGGGTTGGAAGGGACCTTTAGAGGCCATCCAGTCCAACCCCCTGCAGTAAGCAGGGACATCTTTACCCAGATCAGGTTGCTCAGAGCCCCGTCCAACCCGACCTGGAATGTTTCCAGGGATGGGGCCTCCACCACCTCTCTGGGCAACCTGTGCCAGTGCTTCACCACCCTCAGTGTAAAACATTTCTTCCTTCTATCCAGCCTAAATCTCCCCTCCTTTAGTTTAAACCCATCACCCCTTGTCCTGTCACCACAGGCCTTGCTAAAAAGCCTGTCCCCATCTTTCCTGTAGGCCCCCTTGAAGCACTGCAAGGCCGCACTAAGGTCTCCCCGGGGCCTTCTCTTCTCCAGGCTGAACAGCCCCAACTCTCTCAGCCTGGCCTCGTAGCAGAGGGGCTCCAGCCCTCGGAGCATTTCTGTGGCCTCCTCTGGACCCGCTCCAACAGCTCCATGTCCTCCTTGTGCTGAGGGCTCCAGAGCTGGATGCAGTGCTCCAGGTGAGACAAACGGGGGCAATTCAAAATCCTGGCCATACCTAAGAGTAAAGTCAAGCACATAAGAAAGTACTGGGCTAAACAACTGCAGGGGGTCCAGAAAGTCCTCCACCAGCTGCGCTCTGTGCTTTATAATCCTGCTCGATACTCAGGTGAGTCTGATCACCCTGCACACAACCAGCCCTCTGCTGCCCCAGTCCTCCATTGCCTCCCCATAATAAGCAATGCCCACGTGAAGAGCTTTAAACCTTGTTGGGCAAAAAGTGGGAGAAATACAGGATTCCTTTTGCCAATGTGAAATTCAAGGCATGGAAATATTAACTAACCTGCCAGAGCACACTGGGAAGCTGAGCTACATTGCCCGAGGGCCTGCCTCACATTTTAAGAGAGATGATCTCTATTCTCATGGAACAGAACACGCCGACTGTTAGCTAGGGAAGTACAGATGCCTATAATCTGGCTTGCAAAGAAAAGGGCTTTAAATGACCAGGAAGCAGCACAAAGATCTGAGCTTGCTTTATGAACCTAAAGCACGCACTCGCCTGTTAAGTGTAGCATTCCACCTCCGTACAACTCAGCTGCTCCATGGTCTCTAGGTGAGGAAAAATGAAGGGATTTTGTTTTATCTTCCCTGATGGTGACTGGTAATGACCTGTGAATTGGTGTCATGTGTGGCCTTTTTGTTTGCAGGCTGTAAAACAATTAGGCCTGTTCCCCAGTTATAGTTTGGCTTCTTTCATCTGGGAGGGTTTTTGTGCTTGCTGCGGGGGAGCACTGTGTATCTGGGAGTTGTAAAGATGTCTGTGGTTTTATTGCTAGATTTTTACAAACCTCAGGTTTGTATTTTTATTATGATTGCCGCTGTGAGGACATTTTAAAAAATATTGTGTTTCTCTCTGAGATTACGTTTCACTCTGTTGATCTTTCTCTTGACATTTCAGGGAGTTGGGGGATACTGGCAAAACGTGCAGAGTAAGCAAAGGAGATCTCCTTCACCCCACATCCTACCTTTGCCAAACTGGGGGGGCACAGGGTGTTTTCATTTATTAAATTAACACAGGCTTGGGCTGGTGTGAAGCAGTGTCCGAACAGAGCAGGGCATGCTGTGATGTTAACAGCCCAAGACGGTGCCATTTTCCCTCTCCTATCAGAGCTGCTGAATCTTTTCCCAGCCTTGCATTTTGCTCATCCAAACCTTATAAAAATACCCTGTTCTTGCGGTAATGGACAAATTGCACAGGTGTTTAACTGTCACTGTTTCAAACCTGTTTTCAGACTGGCAGGACTGTGTTTCAGATTGATCAAGCAAATGATACGCAAAGAGGAAATCTCTCCCTCCCCCTCTCCTACCTGTGGCTAATGGTAAAGTTGAGATGTAGAGACGCGCTGGCATTTGGCTGCCGTAGAGCTGGATCAATTCTCTGTTGTTACTAGTCAGGGGAACTCTAAAACCTCATCATCTTGCCTTGAAGATACAGAATTGGTTTCCATTAGCTTGCAGAAAAGACCAAAAAAGGCACGTAGGAATCTGCAGACATGAAACTTGTGGTCAGTCTCGGCTCATATCTTTTTATTGTGTTCACTTTCAAAGGACTCCAAAGAACCTGGCAACTATTAAGGAGTTGGTGGTAGAGCTGTAAATTACATGGCAGTGTCCTGAAAAGAGCCAGTTTCAGTATTTGGAAAGAAGAAAGTTAAAGTCCATTTACTGTATGAGCTGTTGCAAACACTCAGACCTTCTGATCGATAGGATGAGGATGGGAACAGCTTAGGATAGAATAATTTTAGATGTTGGGAGTTATCCTGTATTATTTATTATCAGAGATGGTTCGGTCCAGGCACTGATAATGACAGTGCTGTAGTCACCGAGTGTTAGCCTTAAATAAAGTATTCATGGGTACCATTAAAATGCTGTTGCTCACATCCTCAACAGATTTTGCAGAGATGAACTCTGAGATAACCCTGGGATGAGAGGCTGCTTGACCAATTGACTGGAGCCTTTGGGGGGTTCAGGGTACTGGTTTTCCTTCTGGCCCTATCTGCTCTGTGGCCTTTAGCAAGGCAGTTCCCTTCTCTCTGCCCACCTCCTGCCTGGCCAGGACTCTCTCTGGCTGTAGAAGTCCGCAGCGCCTGGAACAACAGGACCGAGGTGTCAAGGTGTCGGCAGAGGCTTCTTGGCAGCAGAGGGATGCCAGCAGCAGATATCACCAACCTGAGTCATCGGGTTTGCATAAACACAAAGCTGCTCCATCAGATACAGTCTGTGCCCTGGCCACCTCTTCTGTGGGCCTTGCTGTGAAGACCCTGCTGACAGCAGATCTGTCCCTGGTGCAGGTTCCTCCCTGGGCCTCCACACACGCCTGGGGCATGAACAGAGCCAGGCTCCGGGGAACGTCTCTGAATAAAACCAGAGGAGATATAAGGGTCTGTATTTTGTTTTGTGTTTTTCCATACGGGGTATGGTGGTTTGGCATCTGTCAAGCAAACAGATTAAGAACAGATGGGGAAAGATGTGAAACCCCATTGATCTCCGAGGGATTATTTCAGAAACACAGAGAACAAACGCATGCTGGATTCTGGCCCCTGCTCTTACGTACTTTCTGCAGGCACTGCCCAAAATGTGCTTCGTGCTGGTGCAGAGTTCCTCTGCTCCTGTGCCTTGGGCACCTCCGATCTCCTGCCCCTCTTGTGTAGCTGCCCCCCTTCCAGCCTCCACCATCTCAGGCCTTACCTGGGCTGTACTGGGGACCCACTTGGGGTTGCCCCCCCACCAGCAATGGGGCTGTGAGGGAGAAGGGCTGCACCCTGCCCTGCACCCGCAGCCCAAAGGCACAGAGTCCCTGACCCCTTCCTTTGTCCACACTGCATGCTGCAAGTAGCCAGCTTGCAGCTCCATTTCACGGTTGGTTTATCGTCCATCTTTAAAACAAAGTCAGGTCACAAACTCCACAGACCACATCCCTGCTCCAATGCTGTCCCTAGCCAGGGTATCACCACATGCATTTTTTGCTTGCAGCCAGCAGAGGACACTTGCTTTCTTTGCAAAGGGTTTGTTGCCCTGCGCTTGGATGCAACAAAGCAAATGAGGAAAAGATTCAGGGCTTGGCCACACGTGGGCACTGGAACAGCAAGGGATGAGCCTGTCCCAGGCTGCCTTCTAGCCCCAGGGCTCTGGTGGTGCCTTTTTCTTTAGCCTTTCATGAGAAGTTTGAGATATGCCTGCAACACGCTGTAAACCGTGCAGGCTGGCTGCGCCGGGGTCCCTGGGACGTGTAAGCGGCTGTCCTCTCTGGGGTTTGTAACCCCCCAGATGTGGTTTTACCAGGCTTTGCTTTGGAGCGCATGACTCCATGGGTGGCAGGAGGACGCGTGGGCTGACTTGGCATCGTGGGTGATGGTAGCAGCATAGATCTCGGTGCAAAATGCAAAACCTTGACAAACATCAAGTTGCTGAGCTTGAACTGAGCTCTCTGTTGCAAGGCTGCGCAAGCAAATGAGCTTCAATCTGGATCAGATACGTAACTGCAGACATGGCGCATTTGAGATTCAGATAGCGCTCAAGAGAGCATATCGAAGCCAAGCCAGGACTAATCCCTGACCTCCGCAGCCTGTTTGGCTGCTCTGATGGCCTGGAGGAACATTAAAGTTCCCCCAGTATTTGGCTGTGCAGACCTGGGGGGGCTGAGCCATGCAGAACAAGCCAGAGTTGGAGCCCACAGCCCCCCTGGTGCTAACACATAGGTTGAGAGCAGTTTTCTGGCAGTGGATCAGCAAGGCGAGAGGCACCCTGGGCTCTTGGGTGCCCAGTGCAGCTTAGCCCTCTTCCAGGGAGCCTCTCTGCCACACGTGGCCCACAACCCTGTGCCAATCTTTATGCCGCAAGGCTTGAATGCAGGACAGCAGAATAAGGCCCTCATCCTGCAAATGCCTAAGCCTATAACCTGCCCCACTTCCTTCAGGGGCTGGACTTGCCTGTCATGTTCAGCAGGAGCATGGATGTTTGCAGGGCAAGTTCTGCTTGTACTAGGTTTTGCACTGACCTGAGCGTCTACCTGTAAATGTGCTGCTCCTGCTTTTCTATTTCAGGCCAGCCCTGTTTGCTGGCGTTTGCAGGGCATGCCTCTGGGGAGAAGGGCACTCGAAAAGGCTCGTTTTGTTTACACTAACATTTTTTAATCGTGGGTTACTTTTCGATTAAGGGTTGCTACTGGCTTTCCCCACCTCACGTGGAACATCCATGTGTTTTCCTTCTGGTGATTTATGGGAAGGGACCAACAAAAGGAGAAAGAATAAAAGTTAAACCTCTGTGGAGAGCCCAAGAAGTGTGCAGGGCACCTTTGAAAACGCTACACCCACTGCGCTATGTAAAATAGTCACAATTACCTCTAACCAGTAAGCTCTCTCCCTTTAAATCATCTTCTTTAGGGACTTGGGGACCCATACAGAGAAAATGGCATCAGAACAGTTTAAAGCTATGTACACCATGTCTGTGCTTCAAGAAATACATACATACCTCAGGTCCTGAATGATGCAGTGGGAGATGCCCATGGTGCCCAGACGAGTCTGGGTTTTGGTCAACTGTGCTATGCCTTCCCCTTCTGACTGTGCTCTGTATTGGAGGGAAATATGGATTTTACTCCTGGCCCACAAAAGGAAATCTTGGTCTTAAGCGAACCGACGAGCACGATACCTGGAGCTGTAAAGGCAACACAGACAAGCATGCAGAAAAACATACAGAAGTCAGGGAGAAAGTACTCCTGCCTTTCACCACAAATGGGCCTCAATGTAGCTCTCCTGAGGAATACATGACAAACATGGAGCCTTCCAGGCATGGAAGCAGCACTCTGTGGGCTGCGTGGTGCTGGAGCTGAGCCTGAACATGGCCTGTGGACTCTGAACCTCACCTGGGGCTCCCACGTCCACCCCAGCTCTTGCTAACGTTGCAGGAATAACCAGACCGACAAGCCACCAGGCTGCTTCACCTCCCATTGATCCCAGGCCGCCTGTAACTGGGACCAGCTGTAGGAGAGGACCCAGGAGGTCCCACCCGGCTCTACAATAAAAAGTGTCTCCATCCCAGAACCAGCACAAGCCAAATCTCTGGCGCAACAACTTGAGGGATACATTTCCAGCACAGTGGAGCCAGTGCTTGCAGTAGCTGAAGTGCCCTGCTAAACCAGCGGAAAGATGAGGTACAGCAGACGTACAGGCGGACCTTAGGTCCACGACATAGGCCAGACCCTGCTCCGGCCATAAAAGTCCCACATTAGGCTTTAAAGATTTGTTAGCTGGAATTAAGCAGCTTTCTGGTCCCTTTCTGGTCACATCAGCTAGATGTAACAATCCCTCCTAGCCCATTAGCAAAAAGAGCTGGCAAGCCTACATTTGATGACTGTCTAAACAATATGAAGAGGTGGTGATTTGCTGGCGATGTGTAAAAACAGGCAACAAATCAGCTGGCAACATGCACTGGCCTGAAATTAAATCAAAGCAAAAGACAGATGACTTTGAATGGGCTCCAAAGGTCACAGAGAAATAAGCAAAAACTGATAAAGTTCCCAGGAAAACAGAGCAAGCAGAAGGAGCACGGCATCTTCTTGGCACTGGGAGCTGTTGGCATCTGACTTGCAACAAATGTATTTCTGAGTTAAAAAAATAAATTTATCTGGAGGGAGGCTGGAGGCATAAAAAAGAAAATTAATCGGTGCATTATAAACCTGCCTGTGCAGAAACCATGGTGCTGGGAAAGGCTGAGTTGCAGTGGAGCTTCGATGCCGTGGGGGTGGGATGCTGGAGGCAGGCTCCGACGGTGGCTGTCCCCCGTGGTGGGTGCGATGGGTTCCAGCTGCAGGACTGTAACCGTGCCCCACCAGTGCTTCACGCTGTCCCAACTATTCCTTAGTCACGGGAAAGGACCTACTTCACACCACGTAGCCTGCTCGAGAGGATGGCTATTGTGTAAGAGATCAGCGCAGAAGAAACAGCTCCAGCATTAGAGCTCAGAGGCTGATGGTGCTTACATGAGGCAAGATATAACCACTAACAAGAAAGAAGCAAAAAAGAGCCTTTGCATCGAGGACACAAAATAGCGGTGCACCAAAGTCGGTGGAAAAAGCACTCAGCCCAGTGCGAGGAACTCAGAAGCCACGAACAGCAGGGCAACCTACCCATGGTGGGATGCCTAAGCAGAAGGAGGATATGAGTGTAAGTTGGTACTTACTCTAATTACAGGATCTGCTTAGCTATGTTATGTTCCATGCAATATCATTGAAACACAAGTTTTCTTCTTTTGGCAGTTTGGTTGGTACGGCATTTAATTACCTCTGCAGCTTGGGGCTGGTAGCAAACGCTTTTCAGACACCTAACGGGGTAAAATAGGCAGAAAAAGTGCAAGTATCCCCTTCCCTCTTGGCCTTTAGCAAGGGCAGAATCCAGCCCCCATAGCACCTCCTATGCATTTTCCTTAGTATTGCATTAGGAAGCAGCTGTAGTAGGCTTGGAGCAACCAAGCCCAGAGAAATGGGAAGCACATAAGGGAATGGTTTACACCAGTTCCTCCCCAGTGCTGTGACATGAAGAGTTCAAATCAGTGCGTGGGTCACAAGCTCCCATCAGTCCTTAGGGGTTTGAGCTCTTGTGGGCATCAATTTCCTGCAATCAGCAATCCTTAACCCGGACATCAGAAATGCACCAGCCCACATGCCAAGTCAAGAGCTTTTGATTGCCTCCAGCTAATGGCACTGGGCTTTTGGGACCCATGGGAGAGACCTTCATGAAGATCCCAGCCTCAGGCCTGTTAGAAATGGCTTGCTTTTGCAATGCAAAAGGATCCTGCGCACTCCAAACCCCTGCATGCCCCCTGCCATGGGGTTGTGAGGGATACACAAGCTTCATGTGAGGGAGGGATTGCCTCAGTGCTGTCTGGTTTGGGTGGAGGGGTGGGTGGCGGGTGATGCCACTTCCAATTCCTAGCAGGAATCTGGATGTGTCTGTGCTGGGAAATTGCAAAATAGTACATTGTGCTAATTAATGCCAAACAGGAGGGCTTTGAGTATACATCATCAGAATAACCTCTAGCAACTACTAGATGCCTTCCATCCATGAGCATCTCATAAAGAGGATTTATATTTATTACGTGGCGATGGAAATACATCTCAAGAGCAGACTGCCCAGCGCAACCATAATGCTGAGTTAGGATTAAATTGTCTAACGTGCACAGAATGAAACACCACTCCGTTCATTCATGCTCCGGGAGTGCTATTTTCACCACTGGCAGCTCCTGCTGCACTAACTAAAATACTTCTGATCCAGTCCGACAAGTTTTTTTTCCAGGTTTGCTTCTCCACAGCGAAACCACAGACCGTGCTATATGGAAAGCTCTAAGCCTTGAAAAGTCTAGAGTTACTGTAGGTTGCAGCGGTTGGATTTGATCCTAAAACAATGAAACCAAACGTGAAAAAGACACAGATGGCTGTCGCCTCTGTGCCATTTGGAGTGGTTTTTGGTTTCTAGCCAGTCAGCCCCATGCCACAGTTATGCAAATAGAGGCAGCAAAGTTCGATGCAGTGGCATACACATCTCTAACAGACTGTGGCATGAGGGATAAAATAGCTGAGTGTTTTTGAAGAGGACAAAAAGATCACCACACCAGCTTGAAGGACAGAGGATTTAAGGACACAGGGTGAAACCTGGTCTTCACTTAAGGAAAAGGAGGCTTTGCTATGGCTTTTGATGCACCTGGATACCTGTGTGCTCATGGGCACGTAGAAGCCTAAAAGGCTGATAAAGCCTGGCAGCCCTCCTCCGTGGTCCTCAGCCCTGGAGGAGCTCGTTGCTTCTCCTGTCTATGTAACGTCGACTCCTTGGGATGCAGGCGCTCGCGCGGAGTTCAGCCCTGCTAGCCTAACAACTAACAGCAACGAGAGGCAGAAAAGGGAAGAGCCTGATGAAAAGAGGAATGAGAAGAAGCCATGGGAAAATAGTTCAGATTGCCTTGACTGAGGGTGCACAGCCAAGGTCTAGACCCTGAATTCAGCGTGGTGTAAGGGGATGTGCACAAAACTGCATCCTCTTACTCCAGGGCTGGATTTAGCCCTGTGGTGAACTTCAAGAAGAAACAAATGGGTAAGACTGGGCTGCAGTCCTACGTTAAAAGTGCAGTTCTCCAGTGAGACATCAGTAACAGAGCAGATTTTGATCTCTGATAATTAAACTCTTAATCAACCCCTTTTTAAAAATGCCTGATGGTTCCCTTCTCAATCTCTTGTGAGGCTTAGAAATGTAATACAATTCTGTGGTTGAGTTAAACATCAGGCAGGTTTCAGACTGTGTTTTACTAGAATCAGATGAATTTCTAAACTCAAAATCCAGCATACAGAATGCTGATTAAGTTTGATGTGGTGACCATCTGTCTTTGTGTTTGTAGTATGAGTAGCTAAATGAAATTCTAGAAAAAAAGGGTTATCTTAAATACACACAGGATAAAGCAAATTGAAGAAAGCCCCATTCACTGTTGCTATGTGAATCTTCTCAGCAAGAGGGGAAGATGAGGTTTGTTTCTGAAGTTACATATGCTCAAGTTCACTTTTTTTGACTCTCAGAAGCTGAAACATCAATCTGTAAGTTTTGCTTTAATTGCATCTTGTGAATTTTCCTTTAACTGCACACTAAACCCAAGCAGACAATAGACTGAGTTCTGGTAGTGAGAAATGTTTCACTGTCAGAGCAAGTCGCTATCTTGGAAGGTGTAAATTGGTGCTGCTCAATGCAATTTCCCACCCCTTCCAACTCAACTTGGGCCAGTAATCACCACAAATTGTGTCCGTCCCACCCTTCATCCTTACATCTATCTGTGTATCTATCCATCTTTTTACTTAGATAGAGCAAGTGAAGACAATTAAATTATGAGTAATAGCTCAATAACCAACCAAAGGTCATCAAAGAGCAGAGGTGAAGGCTGCCAGACTTTTTTCCAATCATCATGGAAATCTGCTGGAGAAAAGAACAGCATGAGAAGTGATGACATAACATAATGCCCTGCTTTGAAGTGAGCCAGCTAAGAGGCTGGGCCCACTGGCAGACTGAATAGGGAAGAAGAGAAAGTATTGGGAAAGGCAGAAAAATAGCACTGTGGGGGGATCACAAAAACAGAAACAGAGACAGTGCTTGTAAGGCTGGCTAACGGAAATGGTTTCTAACATGCAAAGGCACCAACTTCTGGTCCCCAAGCCCCATCTCATGCCACTGGCTTCTTCGTGTGAAGAACCACAGGGAGTGCAAAGCAAAAACAAATCCAGTCTGTGTCCTTTGCCAGTTTTCCCCAGCCGCCCGAGGGACTTTGCTCTTTGAAACGGAGGGTATCTGTCCTTTAAAAGGAGTTGTTCACATGTCAGCAAGTCAGTCTGTGTACCAAAGGAAAGATGCCGAGGATGGCTGCAGGGCTTGGGCTGGGGTGCAGGACAGCTACACAAGAGGAGGTGGCTCAGCAATAACCACAACAAAACCGACCGGCTGAGATTTGGGGAGCGCCTTGGGTGTGGGAAACTCTGCTACTAAGGGAGCTGCCTGCTCCAGGCTTTCCCACTGCATACCCTGAGCCCAACTGCTTGATCTGCTGGTAAAAGGGAAAAGTCTGCAACTGTGATGCTTTTCTGGGCGAAGAGAGAGTCACGAGAAGTCCCTTGGGGAGGGGCATGAAAGGAGTTTGGCGTGAAGAGCCAAGCAGATGCCTTTGAAACTCCATGTGTATTGGCTCTTCTGCTCTGGTGACTCCCTGCTTCCCCAGGCACACGCTCCTGCCGGCGCTAATACTCACATTAGGTGCTCATTTCCAATGGCTGGGAGGGAGGTCGTATAGACAGTACCTGTGCAAATGCATCTGGCTTCAATAAAATCCTGCCATTCAAAGTCTCCAGCTGACACAAGAAAATCCAATCATTAGGCTCCTTTCTACCTCAAACAACCTTAGGAAAAGAGCACATTGTTTGGACATCACTGGGCTAAATCTATGCTTTTTACATGGCCTTTTTCTTTGCATTTGCTTTTTCTTTCTGAAGTTTAGAGAGATGCTTGTTTTTCTTGCTAATTCTTTCCTCCCGGGTGCTGATAGGGATCTCTGTAACATGAGGCCAGCTGGAAGAAATTCAAACTGCTTTCTAAATGTTGTTATGATAGAGTGCGGGGGACGTGTCTTTGAAGCTGCTGGGCTCAAGAGATGTCCCTGATTCAGGAGAAATGCAAGAGGCAATTAAGCTCTTTTTCTAGAACAAGATTGGAGCCCCTCCCTGTGAAAACACAAGCCACTTGCCGGTGTCACCCCACACCAACCCCCAGGGAGAAGAAAACTTTGGTAGATGTGATTTAGTGGATGTTTCTGCATCTGGGAGAACAAGGGCCTTGGGCAGAGCCACCTCCTGGTACAAGGGAGACTGCAGGCTGACTGTTCAAGCTAAATGAATAGTCCAGTTCAAGTAGAGGTGTGAAGGTGCTTCATATCTCGGACATTAAGTCCTCTGTTAAACCTGGAGAAGGAGAATGAACAAGGGAGTCCTCTCTCTCTGCCTTCTCGCTTCAAAAACCAGTAAATATTTTAAATTCACTTGTTGAAAGCAGAATCGGCTGCTGGCAAATGTGTGAAGCAAGTCAAGGCAGTAACCCTGTGGCAGGACACAGGAATTGGGAAGGTTTTCATGGGGAAGACACTGGGGTTTTTTTAGTTCCTTTGCTTCTGTTTGTCCTTTCTCGCTGCACTGTACCTGCACGGATCCCTGCACCCATGGGAACAGCCTCCACGACACTGTGCTGCCGTCAGTCGAACAGGGGCTGTCCCATGATTAACAGGAGTCATGTGTGGGACAGAAAGGAGGTGATGGGCACCGTGGCCCTAGCTGGCATCTCTCCTATCCTGTCTTCTCCTGCCCTGGTCCCCTTCTGGTGGGTGCTTCTCAGGTGCCATCATTCAAAGTGGATTCAAAAGGGACTGGGGAAAGGGAAGAGGGGCAAGTCCCACTCCCGGCTCACACAGGTAGCTCTCCTTACATTCGGTGAGCTGATACACTTTACTCTGTCTCCCTGACTGGATGAAAAACACCCTTATTTAAGGAGAAGTTGAAATCCTGGCCTCATGCCTGGAAGCTTCAGGTGTTTAGGCACAAAGCAAGGGCTTGTACTGCCTAAATAGAGCCCTGCCTGCTGGAAGAACCGTTTCATTGCTCCATCCCTCTCTGCCAGGGAAGGCTTGTTTCCGACTCTCTCCGTCCCAGCCCTTTCTGCAGCCTGGGTTGAAAATCCCCATGCCCCAGGGCTCCGTCAGTCCCGCGGGAGTCCCACCATGTGTTCCACATGGCACACGTTGGTTATCAGCACCTTGGCAGAGATAAAGAAGGCAGACAAAGAGAGAAGTCCTCTAGGGAAGAGAGATTCAGCCTATTCAGCCTACTGTTTATATTACTGATTCAGTCCTAGTTCACCTCCAATGTGTGTGTGTGGGGGGGGGAAAGAAAATAAAGGCTTTCCTCAGAGCCAGACTTTCAGAAAAGCCCAGCGGTTTATTGAGTGCTGTCCCTGTTTGAAAATCTGGCTTCAGTCATGGCTACTGAGCCCTTACAAGTTTCTTCTTCAGAGGGGAAGAGACTTGACGGGGCTCTGGCATGGTGGGAGCCTGACAAGCCCTCGTAAAAGACAGTTGTAATGTGTGGGGCCTGGGAAGCAAAACGAAGAGACAGCCAACAGCCCCGAGGACCTGGAGGGGAAGAAGCTGCACATGGTCCCTTCTCTATCTGCAGAGAAGAATCCAGGTCTGCTTGGCTTCACCTCCCTCCCCCATCTTCCCTTTGTAGATGTTTCCTGCGCAGACAGTTTCTAGAAGCATTTCCTGGGAAGGTTGCAGAGCCAAAGTTGCATTTGTAAAATTTTTTTTTTAAAACCACACTTTGCAAAGTTAAGGGGGGTGTGTGGGGAGCACAGAGGTATAATATGGAGGCAACTTTATCTGCACAGACAAAATGTAAGCAAGTTACCCGCCAACTCTAACAGACTCTACATCAAATCATACAATCTCTTCAAACATGCAGTGGCAAAAGCATCACGCTGCCTGTCTGGAGCCGGCCTCACTTGAGCTTTCCAGGGCTCTGCTCCCTCAGCTCCATCATGCCCTGCCTTCCTCAGCGTGTGAAGCAAAACCCAGAGCAAGGAAAAGCTGGCGCCTCCGGCAACCTCCTCGCCCTGGGTGCTGCGACAGTGCCGCTGCTCTCATCACCCTGTGCTTCCACATCCCTCCTCTCTCATCCACCTGCTCGCTCCTGCCTTTTCCACAGTGCTAGGAGCATTTTGGGGCAGGAATGGTCTGTTTTACATGACTGTGTGTAGCAGTTTTTGTAAAGGGGCCCTGTTTCCTGGCTGAGGGCTCTGAGCACTCCCGTATCTACATCTGCATTGGACATTACAGTTCTCTGCCTTGGGAAGAGAGAGCGCACGGCCGTTTTCCCTCCTCTTAGGCTACGGGGAGGCAAGGCAATAGCCTCCAGCGTGGACATATCCACTTTGCCATGGGTGCACTGCCTGTGGCAAAGCCCTGGGAAGGGGTCCCTTCGCTGGATGATTTTAGGCTAGACATACAGCTCTGAGGAATGAGGAATCCCTGTTCCTGCCCGGCAGGAGCGGGAGGCACTGGGACACTGTCACCAGGGATATCTAGTTGCTATAAATAATGGCAGCTGCAAGTAGAGAAATCAGACAAACAGCTTTGGTCTGTCCTGTTTCTCTTGGCTCCACAGACAAACAAAACTAGGGTGATTTTTGACAAATCTAGTGCCAAGGCAAGGCAGGCAGGTTTGTAAAAGCAAAAGACCCCTCCTGACCATCCGCTCTCCAGTATGCATACTGCTTTCCAAGGGTCAAGCACAGGGAAAGAGCTTCAGAGGATGTGAAGTTCATGAGGACCCCACGTAAGAACTGATGCCAGGCTGGCCCAAAGGACGCAGTTGAGATCTGCCAGCTAATTATTTCGTTAGTTATTTTAAACAGCTGACTCAGCCAGGGATGATCCCACCCAACGGTGGCACCTGTAATTAATACGACGCACAGAACAGGATGAATATCCTCAGATAAGATCCAGGGATGTCACTCATGTTGCTCTCCCTGATTGAGCCTCTTGAGACAAGTAAAAACACACAGCAGCAGCCCAGGTTGAGATGCCCACGGGTAAATCAAACAGAGGGAGCGTCCCGGCAAGAACATTAGCAGATGAACATGTCCTAAGAACACCCAGGAACTACCACAGATAGGAACCGCCCTGTCCTGAGCTACGCTTAGCGTCTGTCTCCCCCGAAATCACAGCGTGCTGAGTGGTCCTCAGCCCCACACGGGCTGTAGTCCACTGGCTGTAACCCTTCCTCCCCATCCCGGAGCAAGCAAGTGCCCAGTGAGTCTCATTCCTCTAACTCTGGCAAACCTCGGCACCAGGAACACGAAGCAGCCTCCGGAGTTGCCACCCTCGAAACCCAAAGTACAGAATGTGTTTCAGAATAAAGGGAGTTCGACTGGTGTCAGCTCTGCTTGTGTTTGTTTCTATGGAAAATTGTTACTTTAATGTGAGTCATGGGAGTAATTAAGGGATAAATAGCAGCACTGCAGTTCGTCAACACGCTGGTGCCATTGCAAAAGCAAAGGGAAGTGTACGCATTCCTACGGAGACACAAATCCAGCCAGGGTGCTGGCAAAATAACTGCTCCCATCCTTTGGGCTTTGGCAGTCTCCGCTGGTCTTAGTCAGGCTGGTGTCGATCTGGAATAGTCCTGCTGACGTGATTTACCAGAGAGTCAGTGAGGTTGGTTCAATTTAAGTCAGGATGTACAAGACTGTTCAATTTAAGTCAGGACGCACAAGACACAGGGACCACTGCAGGAACCCAACATCATAAAATGGTGGCAGCTCAGATGGCTGTTGTTTGTTAAACTCGACAGTAAAGAAAAACATATTGCACCTTTGCTGATTTTTCTTTTTTTGTGCTGAACAAAAAGAAGAGCTTGCAGATGTTGCCTGTAAAAGCACTAAGCTGAATGGCAACTGTGACAGTATTTTTTTTACCCCTGCATGATCACCAGGGCTGTGCTAGAGTAGGGAGAGACAAGGCAGGAGCGGAGCTGAGCTGTGCTTGAGTGGACGCCTGCAGCCTGAGAGAGCTGATGCTGAAAAAGAGAGGAGGAAGAGGGACTCGCTCATTAGGGACCAGTGATACTTTTGAGACAGGCTTTTGTGCCTGAACCACTCTGCCGTGCGCTAACGAGAAGTTTCTCTGAAGGCAAAGAAAACTGTACCAAGGCAGGAAACAGAGCATGGAGATGAGTGGGGAGCCAGGCAGTGATGGCAGTACCGTGCTGCTGCAAAACAGGCCAGCAAGGATGGCATTTGGAGGCGATGACTCCTGGATGGGGCACTGGCACTTGGCAGGTGTAAGAGGGAGCCTCTAACCCAGCCCTTCGGCTAAAACAGCAGCTTTCCAGGCTGGTCTGGAGGCTGTAGCAAGTGGGGTCACGTGTTCCAAGTCAGACCTCCTGCCAATTAACCAACAGTTTGGAAAACATTTATTAGAGCCCCCTTGGTGCTTCTGGACACATCTCCCTGGCACAAAGGAGCTCTGTTTGGGCACAGCGATTTAACATGGCTCTAGGGCTCCAGACCGCAGCAGCCCGTACCGTCCTGCAAGAGATGCTTGCAGCCTCCATTCCTTCTGCCCAGCAGACACGGCACCACCAGCCCCTCAGGGCTACCAGTGGGGGAGGAACTGGCAGCCGCTTTGGAATGGGATCCAAGGAAAGACTTGAAGAGTGGTGCGTGCCAGGAGTGCTCCGTATTTGCACCTGTCCATGTGGAAAGATTGTTCCTCAGCTGAAATTCATGCTGTGGCCCCTTCCTTTATACTCCATTCTCCATAGTCTTTGCAGATGATTTCAAGAAACACAGTTTTCCACTTTCTAATAAGCAATTTAAATGGGCAGCTCCTCTGCTGAAGGCAACTGAAGCCAAGGGAGCTGTGACAGTTTATGCCAGCTGAAGCTTTGCCTTTAAGTAAATGTTTTAAACTTTCCACTAAGGAGACTAAAATAAGCCATAGCATGAAACATTAAGAGCAAAGAATGAACTCTGGAGACCAGAGGGATTTGGGAAATGAAATGAGATCCATCTTGCTGGCACATTTTTTTCCCCCTGTCTATTTTTGGAATTTAAAAAATTCTCCCAGATTTGTCTTTTACAGACCAGCCTTTTGTTCAGCGACCAGCGTTGAGCAGCCTCCCGTTTCACAGAGAGCAGGTGAGCTTTGGCAAGCCAACATGCAAAATACAGAGCTGGAAACTATTAATATCTTTTACTGCTGGAGTACGACAGGGCTTGGCACAGGTGCTATTTGTTTTCTTTAACAGGCTTTTCAGCTATGCAACTTGTGACCAAATACTAGACGAACAAGATTTCTAGTCAGTGAGCAAGTTGTGATCAACCCGAGTCTTCTCCAGAACGCCGCGATGCCTGCCATGACCGAGTAGGTTTTACCTGGGGGATTCCAGCATGGGTTTGGCCACGCGGCTGCGCTAGGTGTGTTTATACGACCGAGTGGGAGGCAGCCTGGTCCTGCTCATCGGACTCTAGACAGACTCAGGAAACCTGGGCTCTAACTCCTGGCTGTGGTATTAAGTTTCGAGGGGACCTCAGCAGGTCACTTAAAGCCCAATGCTCCAGTTGGCTTGCAACCTACGTTTTCCACTGACTTTAAATGGAGCAAGGGATCTTTGTTGCCTATGAAAATCGAGCCTCCAAACACTTCAGTTCTCCCC
Organism: Balaeniceps rex; assembly: GCA_013401315.1. Lineage (NCBI taxonomy): Eukaryota > Metazoa > Chordata > Aves > Pelecaniformes > Balaenicipitidae > Balaeniceps > Balaeniceps rex. Next base: position 100,338 of record VYZW01043212.1, on the reverse strand, counting down.
ACGTTTAAACCGAGGAGGAGAGTATTTTGAGATCAATGGATAAGAACACCTGCGATCGCTAATACCTATGTACCCTGCCAAGATACCGAGAGATTAAGCAAATATTTTGAAGGGCTGTAAGATCTTACGAGGCAGGTATGCGGCTGCTTAGTATGCCCAGGATATATTTTTCTCCCTCCTTTTATTTTTTTCCACAAATGGGAGAACTCAGGCAGAGAAAGGGACTAAGACACATGTCCTTTTTTGTTTTGGCTTCAGCCATGCTGGTTTGCTTCGTGAAACTAAGAGCACCTGCACTACCCTTTACTGCGACTCAGTGGAGGAACTCTGAGCTGAAGACAAAGAACCCATCTAATGGTGCCCTAAGATTTGGCCTGAACATCACCGCAGAAGAGAGAGCTGAAAAAGCAAATAATTTTGGGAATGCTTTGTCTGGTTGCATGGGCTGCAACTCTAAACAGGATGTCATGAAGGTGATAAGGGTTCAGAAAAGATGTGCCCTGTAGTGGGAGACTCCATCCACTCAGTTTGGGGTAGCTCATTTTAAGGAAGATAATAGACTAACTGGAGTGTGTGCAAAGAAAATAAAATGAATGATAAAGAGGTTTTGAAAACATGACCTGTAAGGAAAGCTGGAAGGAAGTGAATTTGTTTAGTCTATAAGAGAGAAGAATGAGGGGAACATGATAATGATTTTCCAATATTTGCAAAAGGTATAGCAGCTGTTCCCCAAAACCTTGGGAAGGGCAAGAAGAGATCAGCTTAATTTATAGCAAGGAAGTTTTAGACAGGACTGTAGGAAAAGCCAAGTAAATAGAAAACCCTGGGATGGGCTACCTAGGGAAATGGGAAATGTCCATCATTTGGACTCGATGATCTTAAAGGTCTTTTCCAACCAAATGATTCTATGATTCTCTGAAGTTTTTAAGAAGAGACTGTAGCAATTCAGATGCAAACTCAGGTACTTTACAAATCAAACAGTGATGTTTGCAGATGCAAAGATACTGGACTGTGTTGAGTGTGGGCAGAGGGTTGCTGACACAAAACTGTTCTGAAAGTCACCCAGGTGTGACACCACTGAATACCAGCTGATTCATTCAAAATTAAATAAATATAACTGGTGTGGGGGTAACAAACAGCATTCCCGTCTCCAAAATTGCTTTCAGACCTCATCTCTAAAGGATAATGCATTCCTTAAAAATCACTGATGACAAAGGAAATTACAAAGAAAGGTGACTATGGTACTGACCTCAATAGTCTGTAACACAGAGTGTTACAGCACCTGGAAGGCTTTCAAAGCTGGCAGATCACAGTATAACTAATCTAATATATCATCTGACTTGGGTAACTCAGCCGTAAGAGGATGCACCTTTTTCTTTATCTCTGCCTATTCTCCCCCTCACCTTCTGTGCCTGAAGAGTAAAAATAGCAACTTTAGATACATTTTTACACTCCTAATCGCTGGCTCAAGTCACTGTTCTTACAGCCCTGTTTCCTTGCAGCATGGGAAATCGATCCTGCTGCACTGCATGATGGAGAAGGTTCAAGTGTGTCACCTCACGTCCCCAGCCGCTCCTCTGCTAGGCGTATCATCCACCTGGGCTGAATGTGGAAGCGCTAGAATGGCAGAAATGCAGCACTTAGATGGTGCACGGCCAGTGAACATGTCTACAGACACACGGATGATGCAGGCAACGGAGGCTATTCACTTCATCCCATGCAGACATCTACAGGCATCTCCTGACAAACACCCCAGTCCTCCTTTTGCAACACCTGATCTCTTACTAAATGCAAGAGACCCTTGCCCAAAGATCTGAGCCTTGAATCTTGTGAGCGCTGTTGGCGCAGTTTTGAAATGAGAAGAGGATTTGCTGGAAGTGCTGTTCTTCTCTGAGCTTGTCCAAAGGGAAGCTCCAGTCTCCTGATGGGAAGAGGCAGCAGCATCTGCAGAAGACTGCAGGTTGTTGATAATATTTGGGTGAAAACCCACACCCAGTTATATTATTCCTCTCCCACTAGTCCTCCAAAATTTCCTCCTCCAGGGTTGTTTTCTGAACAGCACCTGGAGAAACTCTGCTGGAAGCTGGTAGCGCAGGCCAAAGAATGAGTCAAAAACACCTACTCATTTTAAGGAATTAAGTAGTCTGAAAGGATTGGATGCTCTTAAGATGAGAGCTGGTTGTGTGACACTGCTGCATAAGAAACCTTTTGGTATCTCTAGGTAAGAATAATGATAATAATTCCAATCTTGTAGACACAGCCTTGCTCTCTTCTCGAAGCAAGGGCAAGGTCTGTGCACAGCCAGCATCTCTGTGGGAGCAGAGATCTGTTCTACACCGATGTGAATTAGAATATTCCCGGGATGGGGTCCACAGTTGCATGATAGCAACACAGCCGTATGGGGCTGGGGGAATTCGATGCAAGCACCACCCTGCTTAATTCACTAGAGATTGCCTGGCTGTTCTTGTCTGCTGGCTAGAAGGGCTCTCGTGTCTGGGCCTCACTGCAGGGATGCCCTGTGTTAGTTCCTCTTCCATTTTTCACTTCTTTTTTTTTTTTTTTCCTGGGAAACCTCTTGTTAGACAGGCCTGAACGTCCTTGAAAGCACCAGTTATAACAAACAACGAGGGGCAGATCTCAGGCAAACGCTGCGCGAGTCAGAGGTCACAGCTGGAAGTGGTTTTAGGGGAAATTCAAAATTACTGTCAAAAGCAGTTCTCTCTCATTTTAATTGTAATTGGTTAATCTCATTTTATTTGCCTTGTGGCTATGGCTGTGAAGCTTAGGAAACTCTCGGGGCCCCTGCTCTGCTCTCGGTTACCCTGGGAGTAATTCTGAAGTCTTCAGCAAAGTTGCTTTGGATTTATCCCTTGTGCCACGGAGACCAGAGGCCATTGCTTGGAGAAGCCCTCAGCGAGGGAAGGAATGAATGTGGCAGATGGCTGTTCCTTTTTCAGAAATGAAGACAGACAAATGGTGTTCACCGATTTAACCTTCCTTATGGTCCCTCTGCTGAGAGTTGCCAATGGCCAGTGCAGAGACCTAAGGGACAGGATGGTTTTGTGCACATCACTCCCTTCATCCTTCCTGCACCTGGAGGAGGGGAGGGATGGGGAGCTACAGCTGGTACAGCTGTTCTGGGAAGGGGTGAAGATGGTGCCAGGATAGCATCAGCTGAGGATATGCCCCATTGTATCTGGGAAACAGAAAGTCAGTGGGAGCAGCCTGCTCCTGTAAACACATAATGCACCACGCACAGAGCTACTAGCAAATTCTCCACTAACAGGTTAAACCTATCTCTGCGGTATACCCGCAGCACGAGGGCGGTGTTTGTCCAGGGGTATCTCATCAAATTGCAGAGTGCACAGTCAACAAACCACTCCGGATTAGCACAGCAAGACCGGGCGATGCATTAACAATCTGTGCTGCGCCTGGTAAGAGTTTGGCGAAGACCTGATCGAACACGTCAAGCAGCTTGTCCGTGGCCCCTGTCTCCACACCCTGTCCTCGGCACATGTGTGCAGTTGCATGGAATTTGCTGCTTTGACTTGCAGGCAAGTCAAAAAGCTGTTGAACAGTGATCACATCTAACACCACTCATCATCACCATCAATTGTTCTCCAAATGAAACAGGCCACGTCGCCAAGCAAAATGCTTGGGAAGATATTTTTCCACTGGACATGCATCCAAAATAAATACAGGAAAATCTCCTTCTCCAAGCACTTCTCCTGCTTACTTTTCATTTGAATCATTAGTAAACCCGAGATACGCACACAATAGCACAAGGCTGATGAAAACCCACTTCAACATAGTGCCCCAGTTTTTTTTCAGAGATTAATCCTCTTTGTTACTCTCAGCCTATGAGAAAAACATCCTTCCAGCCTATCCAAAGCCAAGGCGACGTTCACATCTTCACATATGCATCCCTTGCTAGATGGATGCTTTTTGCAGCTGGTCATTTCAGCCTTGAAGAATGCTCTGATGGGAGCTTGCCATGGTTTGTATAATCCCACATTTACTGTTAAGTTTCTGTCTGCCCTAACATGCCAGTTCTGATGAGACCCTGTTGCTGCAGCTTCGGGATTTTGCTTCAAGGTAATACCACGCTCCACCCTTGTGACTAAGTCTCATCCCATACAGAAACCCCAGTTTGCTGCCTTGGTGTACAATGAGTAGAAGGAAACTGCTCCCTCTCTAGGGGCTGGGAGGAGCCCCATATCTCTGAGGACTGAGAATAATCCCACATCTCCGTGGAAGACTACCTGGGCCTGCGATGAGTTGAGATCTGCAACCAGGGCAGAAGCACAGGGAGAGGAGAGCTCAGAACAACAGCCATGGCTTTCCCTCACTGACCAAGCCCGGGAGCTGCTGCTCTTAGCACCCATCCCTTCACTGTATTCCTTAGCATGGCTTCAGGAAGGGTCTTGCAGGCTCATGGAATAAGACGTGCTCTTCAAGGCCGGAGCTTAGTTTTGCCAAGATTTGAATCCAAACCACACACAGCCTGTTAGCTTCAGTGGGTCCCACCCAAATGGCCCAGGTTCACTCAAACCTCAACCCAAGACCCGTCCCAGGCTCTACAAACAAGAGCTTCTCTCTTTTTCTCTTTGCCCAAATCCCTGCCTGCAGCGGATGTTCTGGAGAACCTGGCTTGCAGTGTGAGACCATAATGAAACTTATGAAACGTTCACTCAACTCCAGTAACCCAGAGATGGCAAAGGCAAATTACAGGCCTCTGGTTCCTGGCTTTTTTTGTGCTGGCATTGCCTTTGAATGTGCTAAATGCTGCGGACAAGAAATGTTCTGGTTTGCAAGAAAGCAGGCTTCCAGCCAATTGCTTTTACTTGGTGGATTTTCTAATAAATCAGTACCCATCTCTGCGCTTGTCCCCATTTCAGTGTGACAAGGCAAATCACAAGAACTGGATGCACTGAGCTATGGTGCCAGCAGGTGGAACTCCAAGGATTTCATCAGGCTCCCTCCCAGACCTGGCATACCAGACACTGGGCTCCTTACTTATTTCTATGCAAAGTACTGGGCAGCCCAGGGCCCCTCCTGGAGGCGACTGCACTTAAACAGAAGCCATTTCTTCCAGTCTACCCTGACCTGGGCGTGCAGTAGAGCCCCGCTGCTGTTTGCAGTTAGGGTGGGAGTGTTTAGATGTGAAACATGCCAGAAGCTGAAGCTACAATTGTACCACTGCTTAGAGAATCAGCATTTCTTGCATGTCCAGTCTTAATTCTTAATGTAATTCACTTTCCCCTGCCTTGGATTGCTTCCTTTGCAAGAACACTTGGCTTATTCCTAACAGTCCCTCTCTCTAGCTGTGAAAGCAGCCTACGGGTTGGGGCCTCCCTCAGCTCGCTGCTGTGCTCGTTGCCGGGATGCTCCCTGCAAGTGCCTTGCAGCTGGTGGCCTGGCAGGCACATGTGCTGCAGTGTCAGGGGCCCGGCAGCACCGGGGAGGTACCAAACCAGAGCCCTGCGCCAAAGGGGCCGTGCCGTCCTCAGCTGCTCTGTATGTGCTGGAAGTGCCCGGAGCGAACGGGGCTCCGTCCCCTGCGAAGGCAGGGTCACAATCGCTGTCTGAAAAGAAATCTTCTGGCCATCTGGATGCCTGTCCTGATGTGCAGGCCCTCAGCAACAAGAAGCCTGGCAGAGCTCTACTTCACGCAGCAAGTCTGGCTCGGGAGCGCACCAAGCCTGTGCCCCTACTCACCCTGACCAGAAAAAGCTTCGGAGATCTCTGCCCACACTCACTCCTCCTCCTCCGTTTTTCTCCTGTGGTTATATAGTGTAAACACTCCCCGCAGATGAAGGTCGCCCTGTATGGCAGCCTCTGAGCCACCAGTGACATCCATCCCTGATTTTCGTCAACCACAACAGCAAGGTGGTGGTGCTCCCCAGAGCTGCTGGTGACCACAGGCCTTCAGGGAAGACACTGTATCTGGCGTGGCTCGACCTGTGCCTCCTGCTCCGCTGGTACCAGCCTGCAGTGTAAGCCAGTGCTCCCAGTCAGGCGATGCTGTGGCAGCCCCTTGGCCAGCCTAGCGATGCCTTGGGCGAGCAGTCCCTCAGCAGGAGGCCTCGGGGTCCATGGCAGAAGATGACGGGGACCTGGTGGAGAACTGAGATGCTTTCAGAGAAAGGCCACCCCTCAGCAAACCTCCCAGCCCCAGGACTTTCTTCTGTGCAAATACCTGACATTTAGTAGCGTAGCCTGAATTCTGGGCAAGGTTTATTTTTCACCCTCTCTTCTTGCTCCACAGCTCACTGCTGACATTTTAAGAGCAGTGATCCTGATCTCACATGATAAGCTAAATCCAAACCTCCTGAGGCTGCAGCCCAGAGAGCAAACAACTCTGTCTTTCACCACTTGGAAACCGGGGCTCTGAAAGCAGCCTTCTGGGCGCACAAGAGCTGCGCTTGAACTACGCAACAGCTACAGCACAACCAAGAGCCTTCCCCTAACCAGCAGCCACCAGCCGGAATGAACACATTGTTCAGACTGCTGTCTCACAAGCCGGGCTTACAGTGATGGATTGTGTTTCCGTAAAAAGCTGAGGGAGGAGGTAGCGACTGTGACAGTGACTGCCGTTGGTGGGAACTGGTCATAGCTGCAAAGCAGGAGAGGGAGGGAGGAGGGTGCTGGAGCTGCGTTGTACTGCTTCATTAGGGCTGACACCCCTACAAACCAGAGCTTTGGAAGAAATTCGACTTTGTGTTTTCTCCCCCCTTCCCACCCTCAACTCACTGCATTTCTCACAGAACAAAAATCCTGTCTTTTGCCCAGTTCTACCACTGGAGCACTAATCCTTTGGCTGTGGTGGTGGATTAAGTCTCGGGCCCTGAGAAAGCTCTTCCAAGGCACAGTGAAGATTTTGTTTGTCGGGGTCTAACCCATGTGCAGCTCACAGCTGCCATGGTTGTGAAATTGTGCTTTTTCTTTTTTTTTTTTAAGCAGCCCATATGAAGCAAGGAAAGTGGGGCTGTTCTGAGAGACTATTCCTAATGGTCTGAAAATAAATCCAATATTTTTCTTGGCTTGTAGAGGAAAATGGTTACCTTGATTGAAACCTGGTTCTAACACACATTTCAGACAGTAACGAAGACTGCAGATATGAGACTTGTATAGGCTCTGTTACACGAACCTTCATAGAGGGTTTTTTCCCTTCTTCTTTCCCTTCTCTACCCAAAACTCTGCCTGGTATAGCTAAGGACCTCCAATAGCTTGTTGGGAAAAGGAGCTTTATCTCAGGTGCTAATGTTGTGAGCCACCTTTTATTCTTTGCCATACTGACAAAAGGTTAATGAAACAGAGCTGGCATTTCATCAAGGCCAGCACTGAAAATTAGGGACAGAGCTGCCATTAAAAATAACCAGATGCATGTGCTTCTATCCCTGACACACCGGTCTTGAAATATCTCCCTCTTGGGCTGTACAGCTTCCAAGGAATAGCAGGAAATTGCAATTGTTACGCTGGCCAGAGAATGGATTTAATTTGTACTGTTTTATCCTCCCTGTTGGAAACTATCCTCTTTTCTTCCATGCCAGCTAAAAAGAAAAGAAAAAAGAAAAAATCCAGCAAACCCAACACATTTGTCTATAAAGCCTTCCATGCAGTTGGAGCACAGCCTACCATAAAGCTTCCTCTGTCAAAGGTATGGATTGCTTGCCTTCTGCAGGGTTTCTTGCAACACATCCACACAGGTCATTCTACATGCAAATTTACAGCAGTTTAATTAAAGTTAGTTTGAAAGCCACTGGTTGGTTAGTTCAACTGGTATACAAAGCTGATGCTAGGGGTGTCGGTATACATTTGCTACAGAAAAGGCTGTTTCTTGGGATGAGAAAGTGCTGGTTAAAGGGGTCGAGTGCACGCTTTCTGGCCATGCCAGGGCAAAGCCAGACAGTCTGCAAGATGAGAATTAAACTGACTTTTTGGATACAGAGGAGGAAAGAAGCTGCAGTACAAGTAACACGTCAAACTGCCCAGCAGCGATTGTCCAAGCAGAGGCTCAGGAGCCCTAGCTGGTTTAGATTAGTTCAGCAGGCATCAGTTTCTTACTAAGGCTATTCCATTGCGTAAGTTAAGCGAAGGAGCTGGGCAAGCTACGAGCATGTACACAATGGTGATGTTGCTTCAGCTGAAGGGCAATTAGTTGTTGAGCAACCATAATTCGATTGCATTTGATCACATGTCTGTACAAGAGAGAGGTTTGCATTCGTCTAAGTCACCTGTTTTCCTTAAGTAGGTACAACTCTGGGCTATGCAGGTGGAACCAGCCTTTGGAAAGACAGGTTGCCGGCCTGGATGGATGACAAAGAGCTGAAAATTTCTCAGGGCTGAGCAACAATAGACAATTCTTTTTTTTAAAGAGGAATTTTGTACTCTTGTGACATCACAGTGGGAATATATTTGGCCCTGTTAAGACTGGAAAGATGATTGCAGTGATTGAGTTACAGAGGCTTAATGAATTACTGCTCGTCAGCTGAGCTGCGGTAACTGACTCTGCCTGTTGGACACACAAAGTACAATGCATTAGCTCAAGGCTAATTTCAAGCACAGTGAGGCATAATATGGTTACCCAGAGCAGAAGCTGGCCTGAACCCATAGGTTAAAACCCCTTTGCTTTTGGAAAAGTACCTAGTCATGTTAATTGGCTCCGGCAGGGTGGCTTTAACAGCTTATCTGGCTCCAGAGCACAGTGATCCCCAAGCTCACATGAGGACTGAGGGTGGTTCCTAACGTAGAGACGTGCGGTCCCGTTCCAGCCAAGCTCTGAACCTATATCGACAGCACAGTCCCCAGATCTGCACCAGAAGCGGTTTATTACTGACTCAGGAGGGAAGAATTGTAAGAATGCAGTGAATTGTTAACAGCACAAACCTGGGAGGTCTAAAGGAGGTCAGCGAGGAGGACGGCAGCTCTGCAGCGAGGCCATGGGAAAGCAGTGGAGCTGCTCTGCTCCAGTGCGCCAACCCCGAGGTGATCTGACTGGAAGCAGATTAAAGAAGGCTGGCGAGGCATGGTGAATCACTCCTGTTGGGAGCCGTTCCCTCTTTCAGCGGTGACTGTAGCCAAGAGCTGAAGTGACTCATGACAGCAGCATCAGCTGATGATAGCAGCGTCAGCTGACGGTGGGAGACAGAGAGAGGATGGCACAGCCCTAATCAATGCCTGTCATGGGGCCAGGCCACATCAGGTCTGATAGCACCCCCAGGGCAGGAGAACTGCAGGCAGCAGCATTCTTGCTAGGGCTGCCACTGCCAACGTTGTTGGCTCATTACTTAAAAAGTCTTTCTGGCTATCTCTTCTGCCTCCTAAAGCTTTATTTTCTCTTCCCTAGAGAGGAGCAGGAGCTTCAAGAAAACCTGCCTCTCCAGCTGCCTTCAGCCCTACCCTGTCAAAGCAGAGTGCTGAAAGAGGGAGGATGTGGAAGGGAGAGGGGAGCAGAGAGCAGGGGTGAGAAAGTGAAGCAAAGGAGGGAGCAGGACTTACAGGGGAGAGAGCAATCTGGCGGGGGGGGACAGGCTGCTACGTTGGGGTCTGCGGCACTGTCACTCAGCGCTGAAATCAGGCGGTGCTGCAGAAAGGAGTGAGAGGATGGGTGGGAAGAGAGAGGAGAGCAGAAGTCCAGCAGCAGGGATGGGCAGGGAGATGGCTGTGGCTATGAGGCCATTAAGCCTGATCAGGCAAGCAAGCCTGATTAAGCTGTGCCCAGAGCTCCCCCTCCTCCTAGTGCCATGCATGCAGGCTGTGGCTTACAGCTTAGAGGACTACCACGAGGGGATGCAGGCACAGATGGGGGCTCTGGCTGCTATTTGTGTGATCTCTCCTGGGGGGCTCCTGGCTTGACATGGCCTGCAAAAATGCTCAGAAATCCTGGGCACCTTTATAATGGTCTGGAAAAAATTTCCAGCAAGGAAAAAAGGCCCAGGAAAACCTGGTCGCATGGTAGCTCCACACAAAGAACAGTTAATCCTGGGCTTTGCTACCTGTCACAGTGCATTACACTCCCCTGCAGCTGACCCCCAGCGTGGAGCAGAGCCACGTTCCCCAGCAGCAGAACTGCAGTTGACAGATCTGTGTTTGTGTTCAAGAGGTCTCTTACCAAGATGTCAGACAAGTGGGGAGCTCTGGGAGGTGGGGCGGAGAGTAGGCAACTGTCAAACCCTTTTATAGCAGGTCCCACAGGAATTTGTTTTCCTCCTATTTTTAAGTTGAAAAGGATTGAGTTTCACAGCAGGAAATAGTTCTTCTCCTCCTCCCTCCCACCCACCTTTCATTTTTCTACAGCACATTGGAAGAGCAGTCTGCTGTCTGCCTCAGGTTTCCAAGAATCAGGCAGTCAAACTGGAACCAAAGCGCTTGTTATCTGCAGCCAGGGAAGCAAAGGGGGAGAGGCTGGAGAAGAGGTGCTCCTGTCTGCAAGCGCTCAAAACTTCAGGGTGTATGCCTTGGAGATACACCCTTCCCCATCCCTTTTGATCAGGTTGAGATTGTAACTGGGGTCTCAGTAGAGGTTTCTGTGAAGCTCCTAGAGACAGGATATTCATATCCATAGAAGCTGCCCTGCCTTCTTCCCTAGTAGAGCAGTGTCACAGAAAGATCTCAGGGAGGGAGCGCAATGACCTGCCCTCAAGGAATCTCTGCTGTATTATATCACTTGCAGAGCTGGACATTTGCAACAGCACTCAAATACTGGCCTGACTTTGCGTTCCTGATATTCAATCATGCAATGCTCTTAAAATCTCCACATGCCTGGGCTGTGCTACAGATTCCTGCGCATCGATAAATCTGCACCTTGTTGCGGATGCAAAACGGGCAGTCAGCAGCCATGTGCTGGGGCTCTGGGCAAGATGCACTTAAGCCATCAGACTCAAACCTGCGGTCGAATTCCCAGCCTATCACCTAGGATTTAGAGCAGGGGTCTGGCTAATGAACAACAGCCTTTTGGACGCTTAGCTACAATACCTTTTGATCCTCAGAATTCACAGCCCACCGATTTCTCACCCCCTCCTTCCCCATTCTGCTGATACTGATCAATTTTGTTCGCCAGGCACAAACCTATCCTTCCTGCGCTGAGCTGGAGGCAACGCACAACTCATTTCTCCCATTTCCCTTGCAGTGACAGCAGAGACAATGCCTCTTTTGTAGGTGCTTCTACATGCCTGGTGGAAAACCTATTGGAGACTAGCACAGTTATATCAATAATCTCCTGTTTATTATTCCTCCTGGCGTGGGATTTGCCATTACCTCTCTAGCACAGGCAATGTTTTCCATTCATCTTTTCTCAGCCAGGTGTTTGCTCATTTGCAGCAGGGGGCTTCAAAAGAGACAAAGCTACAATTGATGGGAAACAGAAGGCCAGGCTGCTGCCAAAACAGGTTTTCCTCAGGGATATTCGTAGTCTTAGAAATGGTTATTACAATGTCTTTCAACAGTGGTTCTACACACCTGTTAAAAAAGCCTTGCCTTTGCTGTCATTGGACCTGTCTTTCTGATGACCTTTGTTGGGCACCTGTCAGTCAAACACTTTTCAGGTTCACATCCTTCCAATGCAACCAGTCTTGGGTAAATAACTCCTTCCCACTCCACTGAAGCCAAAGGCACAGCTCTTCTAGAGTGTGCAGGAGGGCTGTCACTGGAGTAGGACAACCCCCTCGAATCTCGAGGCCTGATATTGTGTTTCTGGCCTACAGAGTGATGCTAGCGTGGTTTCAAGTAGATTCAAGCATGGGGTGAAAGTGCAATAGCTCTTTCTTAGCAGCTCTGTGCACAAAGAGTTCCTTGTCTAGTAAGGGTGCCCAAAGGCAGGGAGACCTACTTGGGAATGACTCCGCACAGATCAACGCACATCTGTGCTCAGATGTGTCCATCAGCAGGTGGTAGTGCCATCGTGTATACAGACTGAAGCAAGTGCCTATTGGTAAATCCACAACCAGAACTGCAGAGCAAAGTCCATCAGAGACTCATCAGCAGAGACCAAGAGTCAAGAAAATTTACACAGATATCTGCTCTCATTAATTCCATTAGAAGAGCACAGAATAACTAAGTATGTGCATTTCCTAGGCATCGCAGATTTAAGGATTAAGTTAGGTAAATTTATTGTAACTGACCTCAGATAACTTTCTGCACATCTGCATTGTGTGCTTAGAAAGACTGAATACCTGAGCACATACATGATTCAAAGTATGAATTCACTTTGCCTGTGTCTGTATCCTTGGTACATTGGCTTACCCTAGAAGGGTCCTACATTTCAGTCAGTGTAAGGAATCACGCGCTTTAGTTTCTAGGGGTCTTTATTTTCTTATCTCCAGTCCCGCTACCTTCTGGCTCTGTGAGTTAGTTGGTGAGGATGGACCCAGAGTTAACATTTAAGCAAAATATGAAAAGGCATATCAAATCTAACCAAGTTCTTGGTTTTTGCTCTGGTGTAGAGCTTCAGAAACACCCTCTCCTTTCATGTTACACACTGTTCTGGCAGACATGGCCACCTCCCTAGAGCTGGGTACGTTTCATGGACATAAAACTTGCATGGGGCTGAATCTTTCAGTTTTCATTAAGTCAAATCTCACAATGAGAGTTGTGGCGGTAAAGTTGCCGATGTGGCCAGCCTTCTGCAAAATACTTTGGACTAGAAGACTTCTTGGGACTGTCTGCTATTATTAGAGCCACAGTACTTCCCCCTTTCAGGTACAGGAGGGCAAGTAGGAAGCTTTGCTGTAAAGTTTATACGGTGGAAACTTGGAGTCCTGAAAACTGAGCAAGACCCACAGGACAAACTAAGGAGATCAGATTTGAGTTTGCAAAACAAACCCAACTGGTAGAGGGACGATGGGGATTAGAACAGACACAGAGCGAGAGTCCAGCTGGGGAACAGACCACAGCTATCTTGGAGGAAGAGAGAACTTTTCCAGCCCTCCCTTCCCAGCACTTTCACTGCAAAGCCTCACAGATTTTGAACTAGAACTGCCCTCTTCCTCCTCCTCCTCCACTCCCATGTGGACTGGCTGTCTGGGACATTATCTCAGCTCTGCTCAGGTCCCACTAGGTTCTCTTTCCCCGCAGCTCCCAGGCTCTGGTAACAGATATCTCTGAGGCAGAAGGTGAACCCACCACGTTGCGGTTAGTTCAGTTCCTTCCCTTTTGTCTGCCTTCAGGAGCCGTTAGGGGCTCCTGGAAACAGATTACCCAGCCTGGCTGGGGTCCTCACAAGGGAAAGACCAAAGTCATTGCTGTTGAGACACTACAGGTTCTGGACTCTCATTAGTAGAACAGTATTGCTGCCTCGATCACAGGGATTCACTCCGGTAATCCCACACACAATCAAGAGCTGCTTGGCAAGATTCACATCCCATGAGCACAGGGACAGTTCCTTCCCCACTCCCTGGGCCCTCCAAAAAAGCTGGAAGGGAGCCGTAGTCAAGCCCTTTGTGTTTCATTTGGGTCGCTCTTTGCTCTGCCTTCCCAAGGAATGGGCACAGAGCCTGGGCTGTTGGTACAGCCCAGCAAGCCAGGGGTCACCCCCGCTTCAGTGGGCCAGGAAAGCCATGCACATATGGAAAGAGGCCCTGGGAAGAAAGTGAAGAAGAACTCTGCAAGTCAGAGAAGAGAAAGGAGGGGAAATGCTGCTGCTAGCTAAGTATCTTCATCCAGAAGTTATTACTTTGTAAATACAGCTCCTGCTCCTACTATATTTTTGCCCCTTGGCATCACAGAGGAGCTATAAATATAGCAACCGATTATGCCAAAGTCTGGGGAAGGTGCTACAGCCTGCCTTAAAATGTGGGCTGGCACCCCTGATGTGCAGAACAAGAATGTGCTGTTCCTCTACACAGGTCTTAACATTTCAAGCCAGACAGAGGGAACAAATGCCCACAGACCATTTTATCATCAGGAGAGACTAGCAGGACCTCATCTACATGCCTACAGCCCCAGAATGTCTTTCCATGAACGTTTCCAGCATGGAAACCGCAAAAGAACATTTTCATCCTTGGAACACCACTGTGGCAGGAGACTCTGTCCCGAGGAGGGACGTCCAGGCTTGGCTCACAGCACTGTCCAACCCTGAACACAGTTTGTTTTTCTTCTGGGTGCAGGAGAAGGTAGGCAGCGAGGGGCTAGATCCTCCAGTTCAGCCTTCAGAGCATCTACACAGTTCAGTGTTGCTTGAATCAAATGCCAGCCCTGCCGGGGGAATGGGGACCCCAAGAGATTTATACAGGCACTTTGCAGCAATTCGGAAGTTTACCACTAGGCAGCTCACGGGTAAGAACATACCTGTAAATACCATGGGCAGAAAAACGTGCTTTTGTGTGCATGTGTGTGCAGTAGGTTCATACTGATAATGCTGTCTGGGTTTGCAACTGTCTAGACAATGGGAAAATTAGCATCATGAAACTGGATAGTTTTGTGAGATGCCCAGCCAAATATCTGGGAAATATTTTTGTAATGGTTCTCCTCAGAGGGAGATATGAGTCTGAGCCATCCATTAGAGATGCAGCTCTTTTGTCTTGCATTCCGGTGAGGGATAGAGGGGTTTTGCTGAGCCCACTGGGCCTCATCTGCCATGCTTTTCAGCCAGATGCCGCGTGCTACTGTGGAGGAAAATAAGCCCACAGCACAAGCATGGCAAATGAGCTTTCCGTAGGCTGGAGCTGCTGCTTTTCTGGCACGGAAAAGGAATTTCATCCTAAGTACTAGAGGCTAGGACCACATGAACAGTGGTTTACCTCTGTAGACAAACAACTAGAGGCCAGCGTCTCCCCAGCCTGTTTTACTTTACTGTAGGCACAGTAAAGTCCAAAGGATTTCTAGGCTGCAGGGTTTAACTACTGCTCTCTCTGGGGTAAAAGCTCACAGTGAGCAAGCAAGACTCGTTCTGAGCCTCTTGCCTGGAGCCCTGGGAGCAGAAGGCTTAGGGATGCACAGGGATCTCTCCTCCTCTCACCCGGGACAAGAAGATGCAGCACCCAGGACTGTGCTTATGGCTGAGGCTGGGAAGTGCTTTGTCTCCATGGCCTCTGAGAAAGTCCCTCCTCAGAGCTGTAAGGCCAAGTTCTATCACGTAACTATCTATCACATGGCTCCCGTAACAACTCTAGAAGCACCGGTCCAGCTGAGCAGAGTTGGTGCCAGTGGGAAGACAGAGGGAGGCAGGACCTGCCTTTCCTCAGATGACAGGCAAATAAGGTTCTTGTAGCATCTCCATCCTGCGAGGAAATTGGAACAAGCTCAGACCTCAGTGGTCCTTGGGAGTCCCTACACAAAGGTAACAAGCCTGCCGCAGCCAAACCCTTCTCAGAGAGGCACCAGTGTCCACAGAGAGAGAACGCCAGATTCCGACTCAGAGGTACACTTCCCCTGACTGGGGTTGTGTTTCAGTTTTGATGGTACCTTTTTTTTTTAAAAAAAAACCCCAAACAACAACAAAACACCAGCAACCTCCCCACCCAAAAAACCCCCACATGAACCAAAACTACAAAACCCACTTTGTACTGCTCTTAGAGCTAGTGACCAGCTGCAAAGACCAAGTTGGGTCTAAATTCTAGTTTCAGCCCCCAAAAAAGCTTTCTCTCTAGTTCTGTACCCCAGCAAACACAGTATTCATAGGATGATGACATCTAAATACAAGAAGATTGAAAAGAACAATATACAATTGATGAAAAAAAGAAAAAAAAAAGAAGCTCCAAAGCACATGCTCTATTAATGACTCAGGACAATACATCAACACCTTCCATTGCTTCTCTGAAAAGCTTCAAAAATGGCAGGGGAGACCAGACAACAGACACCTCATCTTTTTAGAGCAAAGATGTTATCTTCCCCTGGAAGGACAGAGCTGTCAATTCATCTAAGGACAGCAGAGTTTACGCAGCAGCTCAATATTATTGATGATTGTCGGCCAGCGAACCTTTGGCTTGGTTTAGCTTGTGGGAAGCCTTGAAAAACTGCTCCGAGCTTTCAGTGGATGTGTTAGAGAAATAAACAGAATAATATTTGCAAGCCCTGCGTAGATTCCAGGAAAATGTGCTCAGACTGGGGGCTTCTCCCCGTGAACAGCAGTGGAGGCTTTCTTTCGCAGTGTCAACAATGACAACCAAGGGTCTGGATGCAAAACACAGAAGGACTTTTAATGCAGAAGCTGAAGTTGCCATGGGTCACTTTTACAGAAAACTTGCATTTTCTTCTGTGAGGGACTGTGATGTTTCTGGATACTATTCAGCAACAGTTCTGGAACAAGATTGTGTTGTGGCATGGGGTTTTCAAAAACAACAGACCTGGCTAATCCAAGGAAGGAGATGTCCAGTGAGGGATAATTTGCTGTGGGAGGTGGTTCTGGTAACACAGCCAGAGACATGCTGATGCTAACAGGAAAGTGCCAGAAGAACCAGTCCTTGCTTGGATATGGGCAGCCTGGCTGGCTAGGGCTTGAAGCTGATGTACTTCTACAGAGCACTCACAGGAGGAAACTTAGAAGCCAGAGCAGAGGATGGAGCTAGCAACCTTTTCCATGCTGAGGAGAAGAGACCTGTGGCATGGGGACACTGCTGACCTACAGCCGAAGAGCAAAGCCTTCAAAATACAGTGCAACATGCAGGAAATAACTGGCACATGTTGTGTTTTCAACCAGGTCTCCACGCGCCCGGTAGTTATATGGCGAGAACCAGATAAGACACTGCAGGTAGAAACAGGTCTCCCTTTCTGGCAGGGCACAGCTAAGGCACTCAAAAAAAGCTGAGAGAGACAGGCTGTGGGGTGTACTGAACATGAGAAGCTTCTTTCGCTGACCCCACCATGACTTCTGGCAGTCTGGAAGGTAGAAATCAATACCTGCTTAAGAGAGTTTATTACAGTTATGCTGCCCTAGCTGAACTTGTTCTGACTCTCAGAGACGGCAGAGGCATAGGATAGAGAATATGGGGTCCTTCGAAAAGCTGTCATGAAAACTGCATTCCAGATCACTCTTCTGAAGTCAGAAAAAAAAGACTGACTATGATGAAACCAGTCATCAAGGGGCTCAAAATGGGTGCACTGAGCTGGTCCATTTTGAGGAGATGGTGTGTGTGCTTAAATGCCTGAAAATCAATACCCACTTTGGGGGAAAAACTCCTTGACTAGCCCCGATTTTTGATGAGGTGCCCCCAATACAGTGACAGACATGATGCAGAGCAGCACCGTAAGAAACACAACCTGGATGCAGAAGCTAGGCCAGAAGCAAAACAGGTAAATACAATCTGTGCTGAATTGGTTTGCAATATTTGGGGTTAGCTCAATGGTTATACTTTGCCAATATTGACCAAAGTGAAACATTTTATTTGTGTTTTCTTGACAAAAAAATAAAAAAGTTGCTACAACAACAAAAAGTCCCGGGGAAAGGGGAGAAAGATTAGCCCAATATGCTCAGAATTTTAAACAGGAAGGCAATTTTGCTCTAGAGATGAGTGCAGGAGCAGTTCAGAGGAATAAAAGCCTCTGTCCCCCCATTTTATGTCAGAGGAAGATAGTAATTAATACCCTTCAGATACTATTGAAAGAATTTCCTACCTGTGACAAAATAACAGCACCAGAAAGTTAACATTTTTGTGCTGCAGATTCTGTTGTTTGACTTTTCTGAGCTATTTCCTTGCTCCCATCCATCACAGCACTGACTGGATAATTTTTTCCCCCCTCCAGTTTTTGTAGAACTAATCTTTTGAGTTTTGTGAAGTTGATCTTGGCTCATGGCACACACACCCCACATCTGTTTTCCTAGGCCTTACCATTTGACTCAGAATGATTGCATTTTAACTTCATCCCCCCACTGCTACTGTCAAGTTTAAAACCAAAACTAAACACTCCCACCACCGGCAAGGCGTACCTGATGTCTGGGAAGGCACACATCCCCTCACCTCCTGGTACTGAACAGTGAAAGGTTACTGTAAGAATGTTGACTGCTTATTTATTATTCTTTAAGATGATATGGTGTGAACTGACAGCATAGGTTAAATACAGTTATTCTGTACGAGTGCATTTTCAAAGCTCTCCTTTTGGTTCTTCTCCAAGATCCTTCGAAAGCCCGTCGTTAAAGATAAGCACGCACACAGACCAGTGGGCTGTGACATATTCTTAAACTGATGATATTGGTTTTGCTGCCTTTTGAAATCAAGGCCTGAGAAACTGCCACACGCTTCCAGGAGAGCCTGACTTTGGACTAAAGACCTCACTACTGCGTGTCCCAAAGCGACCAGTGACTTGGCAGAACCATCCCCAGACACCGCAACAGACACCAAGCTTTCAGGTGGAAGGTACTTGCTGAAAAGTTTGGCCTCTCAAGATTCAGACTTCCCCAAATTGAAACTTCTACATCTATTAACCTCCTTTGGAAACATAAGCTCTTAGCTTCTTAGCATCTTGCTGAATTTCAGTTAGGGTGATTGGAAGGGAAAAATGCCGAGTTCAGTAAGGCAACATCTACATTAGAGATGGGATACGCTCAAGCAAGAGGATGTCTATTAGGCATGTAGTCAGAAAAGCTCTGCTGGATCTCTGCAGATTCATGACCTTCAGTTAAATTTGGCTAGATATATCTGGGCTGGATATGCTTTCTACCATTCTGCATCTGGTAAGACAGTTAATAAATACTTCTTTCAGCATCATCTTTCCTGTGGTATTTTGCTCATTCTAATTCTGCTACTAGGCAGAACTCAGAAATGCAGGAATGTGAAAGTTAGAGGGGAGGGTTTTGTCCCAAGTGCAGAACACTAAATCTGGGCTCCAGTACACATTTCCTTGGCTGTGGGAGTCAAAGCCTAGAGACCAACAGAAAAGATGAAGGCCATGGGTTAAAGGCAACTCCATGCCAGGGTAACCCCCTTTCCCTGGCCCAGCTTTGAGCATTGCAGAGTTCTGACCATCTCTGCTTGGTTAACCCAAGAGCAGGACGGCTACAGAGCTGAAATGGTGACACACATCAAAAAAGAAAAAAAAAAAAAGAGGAAACAAAGAGAAATTTTAAATGCTGCTAGTTAGTAATTGTTCTGAAGAATGAACAATGAGGAAAATAGCTTTCACAGGGGCAAACCACTATGATTTGGAAAAAAGGTAAAGTTTTTAAACTCTTACACAGAGTAAGCTCTCTGGTTGCAATTAGGAAACGTTAGCTCAGTCAGGCATGGAGAGCGCTTCCTTGCCAACGTCCGAGTCTTGTTTTGTCTCTGATAATTCCATATTCTGCTTTTAAGAGACAGCTCATGTTTGATGTTAGTGTGTCAATATATAAGGCTAAATGCTGTCCTGGCATATTCTGACCCTTCAAAAAAGGAAAAAAAAAAAACCAAGGAGGGGGGCAGGGATTTTTTACTGGTAGATTTATTGAAGATGATAATTCTTGGGTTTGGGCTGCACACTTTAAGCCATGTGGCTTTTGCCATCATACTTCAGAGATGCACCAAAATGCTACGCTGGAAAGAAAGTTCGAAAGCTGGACTAGGAGCAAGGGTCCATCTTTCTTGCTTTTGTCCTTGCACTCCTTCTCTGGGCTGCTGGGCTTGCTCCAAGTTCTCCAGCCCATTGCTAGGTGTAACGGTAGTGTAAGGAACTATATTGGTTTCTTATAGCTCCTCACTGTATAACAAAGCCTGGGGTGAAAAGCAATCCATTCCTTAGAGCTATTCCTGCAAGGGCCCGTGTCAAAACAAGGAAAACTATCAGGCAGAACAGCTGCATTTGAACATCTCCCTCTAGATATGTTCTTGGCTGTGGCAAGGAATAATTTGGAGAGATGGCTGTTGGAGTGATGTTTGGATGCGTTTTAGTGCAGCATAACACATCAGGCCTCCTTGGAAGTGAGCCCTCCTCACTTCACCTGTGTATTGGGTTTGCATGGCAAGGGTTTGGTAGCCACCCCTTACAGGGGTGGTTTCTGTGAGAAGCTGCTAGAAGCTTCCCCTACATCTGTTAGAGCCAATGCCAGCCGGCTCCAAGATGGACCCCACGAGTGGCCAAGGCCAAGACAATCAGTGATGGTGGTAGTGCCGCTATGATAACATATTTAAGAAGGCGGGGGAAACCCCGCGCAACTGCAGCCGGAGAGAGGAGTGAGAATATGTGAGAAGAACGGCCATGCAGGCACCGAGGTCAGTGAAGAAGGAGGGGGAGG
>VYZW01043212.1:8775-79762 GCA_013401315.1 Balaeniceps rex | reverse complement strand
TAATAAATTAAATTAATTTTCCCCAAGTCAAGTCTGTTTTGCCTGTGATGGTAATTGGTGAATGATCTCTCCCTGTCCTTATCTTGACCCATGAGCCTTTCACTATATTTTCTCTCCCCTGTCCAGCTGACAGAGCGGCTTTGGTGGGCACCTGGTGTCCAGCCAGGGTCAACCCACCACAACCTTGTCCAGAGTTCCTTGTGTCTCCTTGCAGCAGGTGGCCCTTGAAGTCAGGAGAGCTCCAAGGCACACTGCTACTTGTATAGACTGTTCTGCTCCAACTTACTCATTCCCCTTGAACCTCTTGTATGCGCCCTTTCTCCCCGCACCCAAAATAAAGATCCTTGAGAAAGTAGGTGCGTCTTGGAACAACTAAGAGACTCCAAAGCTCCAGGCTTTGGAAAAGGCAGGTGCAAAGTGAGAGCGACACATTTACAATGGTCACCTGAGTGTAGCACTACACAAAATACCAAAAGCAAGAGAGTTGAACATTGCTTTTTTTAAACTACAGATGGGCTGCATTAACCACAAAGGAAACTCAAGAAGAGCTCGTGTCTGGAAGTAATAAAAAACATTTGCATAACATGCATGGTGCATACAGTGCTAGCAGGAGGTGCTGGATGAAGAGTCCAACAGGCTGGGGACCTCCCTTGTCGATGGGAGTGCAAACCCAGAAACCTTCTCCCCAAAGTGGCCTGGAAGCACTTCCTCAGGGAAGAAGGTGGGTCAGTCTCCCAAGCACAGGGAGACTTTCACCTTTCAGAGAGTCAACCCAGCTTCCAGGTGACCCCTGCAACGCATGACAACCATTTTTGAGATACCAGAAGTAGATACACAGAGGAATTTCGTACGATCCAAACAACTATGAAAAGTTTTACCTCCTAAACCTGTGCTGGAATTAGGGCACACAAGTGCCCTAAGCGGTGGTACAACAACCTAGCACAGAGCAACATCACAGGCTGAAAGCCACATAACTGCAGTGATAGGAATATGCTGGTGTAGCAAAACCAGTCCTGCTCTCTGCGCTAGCATGGAGGTTGCCAGCACAGTTTCTCTCCACCACTGTACAGCATATCCCTCACACTTGCTGAGGTTGCAGTAAGTCCCAACTATTCTCCGCTGCAGGCATCAGTCAACTGCTGATGGCTAGAGTCAAGAGAAATTAAACAAAGCCATCCCACAAGTCATACTCATTTATCTACTGTCACCCCTTTTTTTCTTCAGAGGATGTCATGACTAAGAATGGATACATCAGTACAGTAACAGATAGGATCATCCAAAGCCACGTCCTCACACACTGTTGCCACGTGTAACATCAGGGCACAAACCTTCTCCTTTAACATAAGTAATAAGGGCCTGTGTGTTTTGGAGCAAGGGGAGTGTGGCCGAGATTCTTCCCTTGCTGACGCACCACAGTGCTAAGCTGCTGTGGCAGGCACCAGAAGCAACAAATGTAAAGTCAAAGGCATTATAATCTAAGGAAGGGCTGGAGAAACCCAAACTGAGATGTCATAACAACATAAGCCAGAATTCATTACCCTTGTAACCAAAAAGAAACTATTGATATGCCAGTTTCCACCCATAAATAGCTATAGTTGAGGGTCTGAGTTTATAAAACATTGAATGACTTACCATATGTTGCACTGGATGGTTTTGGTCGGAAGTCCACAAAGGATCAGTTAGACAGCAATTTCTCCTGTTGAGACAAAAACTAAGAGGTAAAAACTGCCTTGCCAAACCCCGAAGATAAGCACAAAGACACATTGTTTTAAGTCACAAGGGAGCAGAGTGTGCTGGAACACATAAGGAACAAAGCAAATACAGACTCTTGGGGTGTTTAGACTACAGCCTGTCTGCCTTTTTCCAAGTTGGGTTGAATGAAAAAGCAATTTACAGCGAGTTCAGGATTATTGCAGACATGCCAGAGAGTCCCAGCTGCACGGCAAGTTGTTTAACCTGGGAAAGCCAGCTCATTTACAGGTAAAGGTTCCAGATGCTTACAAGGCAATGAGGAGACGTAGCTTGAAGAGTGCAGTAGCGAGGAGTTGGCTCCCAACAGCTAGCCCTTGTCCCTGTTTTCCCCTCATCTCACATGCTGATGCCCAAGCCTCTTGGCAAATGGGTCCCACTGCATTTTCTGCCTTTATCTGGGATAGCTTTATCCCTGAAGACACGGTGGGGAAGGGCATGGTGAGCAGGAGACTTCCCAGGTTTTCCCTGGCCCTGTTACTCTGCCAGGGATTTGCTTACCTCCTGTGCCCTGAGCAGCTCAGTTACCACCAGAAATAGGTCTAATATCTGGGTTTTAAACTTCTAATTCCCTGGGAGAGAATCGATAGGTGGAGGTGTATAAGGGGCATGGAGCAACAGTTGAGACACTACAGATTCTCCACACTGGTTGCCAAGTAGATTAATCCTGTTGCCCTCCACGGGAGAGTTGGGTTGTCTTAGTCACAGAGGACTCCGAAGCAGGTCTGATTTGGAGAAGGGGAGAGCCAAGGGTGGACATGAAGCTGGGAAAATGGACTGCGGCACAAGCTTTCTCACCGTGCACAGTGATGGCAGTGACCAGAGGCTCTCAGGAAAAAGGCTGAAGTTCTCCTTTCCCAAGGAGGCCCCAGCATTTTGATACCACATTTGTTGGGCTGTTGCAGACCACCAACCCACAGCCACACACCCCCTCCACACTGAGCGGGCTGCGGTTGTTGTGATACACCATTTATCTGTACGAAATGCACACATACAGATATTGAGTGCTGGCCACTTGGTACATACGCAAGTAAGACACAGCCCTCAGCCTGCAGGGGAATTCCCATTGTGGGTTACCAGCTGAGACAAATTCATTTTACATGCGAGAGTGGCAAATGCTGCTTAAAGACCACATGAACTAAAAGGAACGAACAGCAGGGCCTGAAGCAGTGGTGCAGAGAGGTCTGTTATGTGCTCCAAATTGCTGAGTAGCTCTGAGCATGGCCATCATCAGTTCTTTCAACTGACCTTCCTTGCAGAGAAGTGAACTAGACTTATCCCTGAATGCCCCACTCTTCCCTCAGGATCTAGGGCATCTTCCAGACCCACCCACGACCTCCACGCACGGTCAGCATCCCTAATTTAGCGGTGGGGCTGGGCTAGGGCAGCACCGTACAGGCGGTAGGTAGAGGTAGTCTCTACCAGTGATCAAGGCCTGCTGTAGTGGTGTCTGAGACTCAAGTACCTTCTGCCTTTGCTTCTCTTCCCCTTTGCCTGCACGGATTGCAGGTTCTCTGGGGCATGGCTTATCTTTTATCTTCTGCACTTGCAGACAGCATTGCAACGCTTGCAGCATGGATGCCCCAGTATCAGCCAGCAGAGCAATAGGAGGAGACTTTCCCTTGCAGTAGTTACTCCCAGTCTATCCCAGCAATAGATCACTCTGGGACATATCCCCAGTCTATTTGCCAAGCTTGTTAAAACAAACATGAGGAAGCTCCTTGAGGCAGGTCTCCCAGCTTCTCAGCTCTCAGACAGCTCTGCCTCACCAGCTCCTGAAGGTCTCAACCCACCAGTTAAAAGGCAGGAGGGAAGCAAACAGCATTTGCTTTGTGTGACATGGAGCGCCGAGAAAATTTGGAAGACAAATTATTCAAAATAAAAAGCAGTGCAAAAACAGATTAGGAAACTACTGTGCCGTGACTATTAATGAAGCGATAGAAAATATCAATCACTCCCCAGCCTCTGAAGCTTGCTGTGAGAGAAGAATTAGGAGATTTTATGTTCCAAGTACCAGGAAACCGCAGGGCCCTGGTGCCTAGTTCTCAAAAGAACACTGTTTGAATCACAGGGAGGAGAGCAGAGTGCTGCGAAGAGAGCCAAAGGCAGAGTTTAAAAATAGCAGCTTTCAGTTTTGTTTCTTTTTTCTTCTTCTTAAGTGCCTGGATATAGGATCATGGCAGATGGTGGATAAAGAGAGCAGACCAGTCCCTGTGGAGAGAGAAGTCTTCCTGAATACAGTACTGCTGGTTGGGGGGTTGCGGGCTGTTCATTTTGCACTCCAGAACCCCCCCAAAAGGGAACTAGTTTCTCCTACTGTCCCCCCAGCCCAAGAGAAGGGCACTGAGGGAGTAGGAACCAGGCAGCTTAACGAGCCCATCAGTGCACGCAGAAGCCAGCACGAATGAGCAAAGCTAAGGGCTGAATGGGTGATCAAGCCTGAACCATCCCCTTCTGGACACACGCAAGGCCAATTTCCCATAGCATTAAGGACACTTTTGGAATGCTGTGCAACGAATCAGATTTACTGACATATTTGTGCTAATGCTCTGGGTCTGTGTGCAGGGAGAAGTCATGCCTGGCTGCTGCACACTGGCAGATGTGCTAAACCAAGAGAAAAGAGATCTGAGTTCTGATGCTGCTCAAATGTCTCCATCCCCTCAGACTCTGCACTCTGCGCCACTTGAAAGACCACCAGGCCAGATTCACAGCACCTACCAAAGCAACCAGTGTAGAAGTTGGATGTTGGTACCTTAGACAGGCAAAGGAGACAGAGCAGTATCTCCTGAAATGGACAGTAAAGCTTTAGGTCATGCAGTGGAGTACCAGTGGAGTACCAGTGATTGTTTTAAGGCAGAAATGGGCAGGGTCTGCAGAAAGAAATGAGATCTCATCAGAATAGCTGGAAAACCAGACATGCCTTTAGGTAGCTGATAGAAGGCAAAGCTCCTTCCTTGCAGGGAGGCAGGATGCCCCCTTGGGCCTTTGCTCTGTCTGTGAAAAGAGAAGAAAGGCACAGCTGATGCTCTGGATAAGGCTGTCTGCATCTGACTCCCCAGGGAAGTCTCATGTGCGTTACGACTCACTGCTCAGAGCACGCTCTCAAATCTAGAGAGGAATAATCTACGTCATAAGGACAGCAAGTGCAGGGAGCCGCATAAAACACCTTTTCCCAATTAGCAAGCATACACACAACCCCTTTTTCCCCAGCCAGGTCAGGGACAAAACAGTCAAGTTTTTCACTGGTATAAGCTATGATTCAAAGGGAGGGCAGAGGGAGAGAAATATTGGGTCTGCCACTTGGTTAACAGTAGTACACAAATCACTTAAGCCTCTACCAACGTATTGTGAGATGGACTTGTTGCAAGTTCATTGTCTCCTGTCACTGGTAAGGGCTTCTGGGCTCTAGTGTAGAGAGTGACCAACTAGCAGACAAATCACACAGCATTCACAAAAATTCAAATACAGTTTAAAAGCAAAACCCTTGTACTGATATTTATGCTGACCAAGTCCTAAAGGAACATTTTAACTTTACGAATATGCAGAAAAATCCCGAACATCTGGAATCTGAAGTATTTCCTTGTAAAGAAGTTTCCACTGGAATGTCATCTGCTCTTGCTGTTATTTGAGATAGGTAGCTGACACAACCAACTGGACTCCAGTGACCCACGTGGCACAAAGCTTTTCGTTCCTGTGCTTAGGAACCCAGTAGTGCCACGAGCCAATATAATTGTCACATGAGCAGACTGTTAAGCAGCAAACTTCAAAAAAGCTGCTTGCATGGAGTTAAAGAGACCCACATGTCCTCAAGATGCTTTGAGAGAGACCCAAAGTAACTCGCTCTTGCTGTCCTTCAAAAGGACCAAGCCAGAATGTACTAGGAGCAAATCTAGTGGTGCAGTCTCCTGCCCTCCAAGTAAGCCTGAAAGCTTTTATTATGTGAGAAAGTCTTTAAAGCACAACCTCAGTTCCAGTTCATCCACTGCTTCTCTCCCTCCCGTTTAGCCTTGCAGGTACAAAAAGCTCCTTCAGCCCAGCTGGCCTGGGATGTTCCCTTGCTCAGTTTTCAGTGGAGATTACTACGGCTGCTGGCAAAAGCAGTGTGCAAATGCCTTATAATGCAACCCTAGTGGTAGAAGAGCTCTCACCAAATTGCCACTCCAGGGACTTTCTTGTAGTTCCTGCACCTATAAAAGACACAAGCTGGTTGGGACATGGCAAAACTGGCATCCCGATACAGGGAGGCAATTCAGAATAGAAGCAGGACTTCATACAATTTTCCCCTCTCTCAAATGTAGACATAGCAGCAGATTGGAAAAACAGGTGGTTTCTCCTCTGAGAAGAATATATACCAGGGAGCATTAAAAAAAGCCAGGGCCAAGATGAATTAACCTGACCAACTACACTATAAAGCACAGATAACATGAAGCAGTGCATTTTCTCATTTGTGGCTGGAAGACAAATTTGCCATCGAGCTTTTTCTGGAGAACAGTAGGGGAGGGCTCAAAGCAACACGCTGCTGCATGTTCATCTACTATTGCACCCTCCTAGCACAGATCCCAGGGCTTTCTTGTACTTTTTAGCCCTCAGCAGTTGTGAAGTACCAACAAATACACATACTCAAGCCTGGGGAGCGTTCTGTTTTTCAGCTGGAAGACTTCAAAAGGTTTCACAAAGGCCAAAATGAAAAGGCATTTGGATGTTTCCTAGACAAAACCTTGTTGTTTCCATTCTGCAGGAAGTGCCGACGCTTTGAAGACAACCAACGCACCACACTCTGAGAAACGGCACAAGACATCTTTGAGTTTGTCTCTGCCAACGCTTTGACCTCACCACAGCGACCAGCTGGAAAGCTCTCAATACTTGGGAAAATTATGGCACCATTCTACCATCTCCCATCCAAAGCAATACACAAACACATTGTACTTCTGGAACAATTCTGGCCCTGGCTGCATTTTGGGGCTATAAATGCAGACAGGAGTGGAGAGGGGCACATGAGAAAGAGCAGTGGAAAACTGGCAGTAATGATGGATGCTATTTTTTCCAGAGTCCAATATAGCTGCTACAAGGAACAAACCATGCGCAGGAACACTGCGTCATGCTCACACTTCCCAGGTACGCTCTGGACTGAAATCCTGATGGATTTCTGTACCCCGTAGTGCTGGCTGCAGGGTAGGTTTTCTTGGAGTTTTAGAGACCAGCAACACAAAGCAACTTCTGAGAGAATGACGCTGTTAAGATACATTGTGGTACAGCAGTGGAAAACAAAGTCTCCGGCACAACTAGAAACAACAGTTTTCCATGAACGATTTCACTTTATGGAAAGGATGTGGCTGTGAACATGAATTTTGTCATGATGGGGGGGCGGGGAAGCCAACACCATCTCCTAACACATCCAGTGCAAGCATTTGTATAACCCAGCAGTTTGTAAGCCCAGGGCAAGACGTTACATGCCTCTCCTGAGGCAGAAAGGAGAAAGGCCTTTCAAGGAATTGGCACTTAAGTTTTCCTTGCAACTTCTCTGTGTATCTGAATTACAGTCAAGGGCTAGACTGAAGTAGCCTTATATATTCTGATCAGGAATGCTCCATAAAAAAAATCCTACTGAAGCTACAGATTTTTCTATGAGTTCAGGTTTGATCAGACTTCTGCTGCCAAACTACCAGCTTTCTAATATCTTCTGTGACAAATATAAGGCAATATGGAAGAGCTACACATCTCAAATTTCCTTTCTCTGCATGAAGAACCTTACCTAGGACATTTAAAATACCCTTGTCAAAGAATAAAGCTCCAGTGGAACCATGTTAAGAACAAATTTGCACTGAGAGCAAAGACATGGATGTCCAACAGAGAAAAGCAGTTCAGTCACGTTTTGACACATGAGAGTTCACATATGTTGCAGCCTGGTCCCAGGATAACCAGTGGCAAAATCCTTTTCTGCCGTAGGCCCAGCGGTTTGGATGATACTAATGCTGGCAGACACTTGACCTGGCTGCCTTGCCAGCTCCCAGGTTCATGCCTTCCTTCTTTGTTCATCAGATATTTGAAGCAACAATATCTCATTCCCCTTCTGTTTTCAAGAAAATAATCCCCTTGAGAAGCCTTCTCTGTTCTCTTCCCACTTACATCTCCAGCTGTTTTTTGCCTTTGCATTACTAGTTCTGTGCAAATCCAGGTCAGCTCTGAAAATAACTTGCTGGCATTTTTAGAAACCTTTCACTCTGAGATTTTAGATGGGATTTTGAACCTTCCCGATTAAATGCTTATGATTGGCCAGGGAGACGATACAAATCATCCTGTTTCTATCTCTGGATCGGATGAGAAGTTCCAGCATTAATTTGCCTGGCGACGTAAACTGTGTTTTCCACGTACACATGCATTCAGATTAGTTCTCTGCTAACAGAAACTCACCAGCAGTAAAATTGGCTATAAAACTCCACCATCAGGTGCTTTATGAGCCACATCTCTGAAACTTTACACAAGAGGGTTGCCTACCGCCCAGGCCTACGGAACAAGACAGAACTACTGCAAAGAGCTCATTTCATTAGCACTGCATGGAATTGGTTGGATCAACATTAAGGCCCCAGCGTCAGGCATTGCAAGGCAGCCCCCGTCCTCAGGAGTTTAAGACCTAAACCAGACAAAGCAGAGAATAATCGTGAATTGCCTTTTCTTATGCTGAAATACTTTAGATGAATAAAGCTGCAGGTTTTGGCACGCAGAAGCTGGCTCTGAACAATTTGCTTTGTATCCAGACTGCTTAAAAGGTACCAGGGTGAATTCATCCCATTGATTTTCATTTGGGAAGAATCCCAGGTCTCCGATTTAACTCCACTTTTTGATTGCCCATTATAACTGTGCCAGACAAATACCCATCCAAAGCAACAGCATTACCGCTAGCAGATCCTCTGGGAGTTTACATTAATGTCAATGGAGTTCAGGCACCTTCTGTCCTTTTTTCTCAAGAAACTCAGGACCACGTGGCCACCATAAGTGGAACGAGCCACAAAAGTTTACATGCACTCAGGAGCAAGCCTGAGTTACCGCAGTTATGACATGACATCAACATGGTCCACACCTGTACTCTTAACGGGGTCTGGAGCCCTCTGAGCCTCACCTGGGAACCCAAACAGTTGCTCATGTCTCATCTCTGCCTCAGTTTTAGTGGGGAATTTCCTCTCTGCACTTCAGGTGGAACAATATTTTAAGCAAAGCTATTGCAGCCTGAAGAGGCAAATTAAGGGAAGGCATCCAGTAGCTGGAAATAAAGCTCCATTACATTATATTAAACACTATGCTCAGCGTAGTAAGCCAGCCAATTGCATACTGAATTCATAATGTTATTTATTCCATTTAGTGGAGTATGGAGGACACTTAATCATCACAGCATTTTAGATCAGAGCTGGCATCAACAGCTCAGCTCTAAGAGTATTTTATGGAAAACATAGAGGTGGATTGAGTAGTTGGAAGTGAACAGAGTGTGAATGTGTGAAATACAGCAGATTTGGTAATAATAAAGTTATATGGCCTTGATTGCTCATTTGGATACTACTGCTCCAGCAATGCTTTGTCTTAAGAACGCATAAGCAAGTCCCCAAAGATAAGCTTGGGTTGGAGCTTGTGTAGGATCTGGAGGCACTTAACTTTTCTTTTTGTGAAACATTTATTAATTTTAAAGCAAAAANTTTTAAAAAAAAAAAAAAAAAAAAAAAAAAAAAAAGTATCTGCTCAACCAAAACAAGAAAATGCCATGGAGAATTCTGAAGCTCTTTTTTTTTTTTGGCAAAATGTAAAGAAAATAATAAAAAGATCTGAAGATGAAAAAAATATGCTGATACAACTGTCTGAAAGTAGTTTTTAAATTTTTTTTTTTTAAAACCTAGAGTGGTCAACTATTTTTCCAGACTTCAATACTGAAAATGAAAGAAATTTCTGCAGGAAGTTTCAGCAGTAGGAAATATAGGGATTAAAATATTAAAGAGCTACAATAGGACACCCAAGGTATCTCCCCTCCCATTATTCTTTCATTTTTCTACTTCCTAATTTTTGGCTCTCTGATTGCCATCTTTTACAGCCATATGAAGAAATGGCTCCCCAGGCATCATGCAAGAGTCAGCATTTTTCCCCCATCACTCAGCAGGAGCACCCTATCACTACTTAGGTACATTTCTCAATCCTAATCACTTCCAATTGCTGTGGGTTCTAAAATTCAGTCTACTGGAGAAAGAAATAATTGATCTGCCATTTCCTGCAACTCTGATTTCCATGCCTTTCATGGAGCAATTTCATTGACTTCACAGGAACCTATCTGGATTTACACCTGTGTAAAAACGAGGCAAGAAACCCTGACCCTCGGTGTGGAATATCAAGTTCATAAATGTGTTTTGTATCTCCAAGAATCTCCCCATCTACAAAGGTGAACAGCTGTTGCTATAAATCAGACAGTCTTAGCCAGCCATTAGAACTTCATCCAGATGATCCGTTAAAAATATACAAAGGCAACGTTTTGGAAATAAAAATCTACCCTCGTCCTCAGGGAGACCTTCTGTTGGAGAAAAATCTCATAATTCAAAGCTAAAATTAGTTCACTTTAATGCTTTTTCAGGAGAGCCATGATACTCAAGAGTAACATCACCTTGAAAAGGCCTGTTAGATGACTTAAGGGATCCTAAACATCTGGCAGTTTGGTACATACTGCATTGGAGACATCTAGCGTCTTCTTCAACTTCTCTGCGGGTGTAACTCTTCACTATTAGCTAGAATGGCTGTATCTGGTTCGGTTCCCATCAACCATTTTCTCTATTTGAGTAGGAAACACTTGCTAAAGTGTGGAAACAGCTGGCAGAGTTGGCTGTAGCTTGTATTAACAAAACACGCTCTTGTTTCTGACCACAGACTGGCCTTTAAATTCCGACTGTGATTGCCAAGGGCTCTTCTTGGCTTTTTGGATGAGACCACGTCACCCAAGATGTACAAGCTGGCTGTGTTAAGGGTTGGTTCTTGGAGCATAACGCTTGCTGTCAGGAGGGCTAAGGCTTTGTGGAAGTAGAGGGTAGCAGAATGAGCAGCCCCATTTTATTAGCTGGGAAACTGAGACACAGGAAGATTAAATTATTGGCCTCTGGTCATTTCCCAGCGAGAGAAAGAGACCCGTATATTCCTTTCCAAGGGAAATGCCCTAATTAAGGCAGGCCAACATGCAAGTCTTAGCTACACACCACTCACCAGCAGTGTAAGTCCAACCAGGACAGGGCTGCTGGGCTGAACCTCCTGCTGTTGGGGATGGTGATCATACAGATACCTGTGCTCCAGGGTCACTTTGGCACCCAGCTTCCCTGGGACACTAGGAAGGCCACATCATCTCCTGCTCATTAATAACTCCCAGCTCCTTGAGTACATAGCACACATCATCTGCTCTCACTCATACCAAGAGCATAAAATGCAGCTCAAAGGAGCAAGACGGTTGGCCAGCCCTGTACTGACCACTGAGTGATCACCTATTCCCAAAGTAGCAGTTTCCTCTACCTTCATCAAGGTCACTGCTTAGTCCTGAAAGGTAGGGCCAATTAAGGTATCACTGTTCTGTTAGGCTTTGTCATTTGTCTTTCTAATGGTTCTGGAGTGTCAGACATAACACGAACATGGAAAAACCAATGAAATGCAGACAGAGCTCTACCTTGAACCTCCAGACAGTCACACAGAGTAACAAGCTCAGCTCCTTTCACTCAATTCCTTATGTTCTTCTGAGACCATGAAAAGGAACTTTATGATATGCTGGAATGGATGAAGTATTAACTATCAAAAACTAGACTGAAGTAACCAAGAGCCTAGATTACTTTCTCTTTGATGTATGCTTATATAAATTCAAATAAATACGTTTAAATGCAACCTTTCTTCAATTCTAGCAGAGCTTATTAAATCTATTTAAGCGAGACAAGCTAGGCTCCATGTAATGCCAGGAACTCCCCTGACAGTTTGCCTTCCTACTTAACGTGATACTCTACGATTACACATACCAGAGCCTTTCATTCAAGCATTTTAATTTACAAATACTTTTTACATTTTTTAACGCCCCTGTGGGCAAGCATTAAGAGTCCACTTTATTCAAGGGTAATCAATCGAAGTGCGGAGAGGCAGCCTGTTTTGCTCCAGATCACGCACTGAAATACTAGCAGAGTTGGGAAAACTCCTTCCTTGGTAGTCACTCAGAAACACAATTTCCATTAACAGCAGATATATTCTCTTCATGCTGGGCCAAATGCTCCGAGCAGAGATGCAGAGAGCAAACTCAGTAGCAAACAGGCCACAGGAAGCAAATAGAGACTAACCTTCCCCGGAACCAGCCACAACGAGGACACCCATCACTCTTTCTTTGCTAAAGTCACTTACCAAGCAAGAGCTGCTCTCTGTCATGCAAATCTGTCAGACATTTCCTCCACGTCTCTTCCCAGAGCTGAGTATCTTCTAGGGGAGAAAAAGGTATTACTAAATGACATCAACTCAGTCTTGTGTTTTCTCAGATATCATACAAACTGCACACATGCATACAAGCCTTCAGAAGGACCGGCAACCCATTGCTCAGGCTCATATTTTCTTTTTTAAATTGTTAGGTCCATTATTTCTGGAGTTTTTGATGCCGTTTAATAACAAGATTTGCCCCTCTCACAGCGCAGAGATGGAGTCTGGTTAAGTCCAGTCTTTAGGGCTGGTAGAGCTGAGAGAAGGCAGCCCAGTCTGATTAGTACCGAGAAACACAGATTCCAGTGGGACTCTCACCAGACCCAGCTGCAGGACACCAGCTCCTCTTCTGCTGGGCCTCCAGGTAGTCTCTGTCACCCCCTAAACACTCAGAAGCACTTCAGCTATTAAATGTAGGCCTTAAAAGCAATACCTAAGAAGAGACTCCCCTTCAAACCCAAGTTTTTAAGCAAATAACACACAGCCAAGTACCTTCCAGGCAGGAACCCAGCTCCCACTGACACCCTTGTGTCACACCTGCAGGACATGAGCCCCAGGGTGGAGGCAGGTAACACGGACTTTAAACGAAGGGTAAGCCAAAAGCTCTTCGTGGTAGAAACTAGAGACATCACTGCATGTCTGAACCAAGTTGTATCTGTATTTCTTCATGTGCTCTTTGTAAGTGGAGTGTAATTATACACGAGGAAGACCCTGCCCTCCCTGGGTGTGGAGAGCATGTACAGCTTTGCAGTAGAATTACCCATGAGAGACTGTTCGAGAGGCCTCTCTGGAGAGGTCAAATTAGCTAAACGAGGCCCAGCTGTGCTGGTTTAGGGCCACAGAGCACCACCAACCCCTAGGCATTAGAAAAAAATCCACTACCTTGTCTTTGCTTGGGTTTTATATTGAGACAGTGACCTGGCTGCAGCAAGGACAGAAGATAAAACCCAGGGCGCAGGTTGCATCTGTAGGAAGCGATCCAGGCTGCAGCAGTGAGAGCTGGGAGAGAAACAGCGTTGGGGAGGGCTCGGAGCAAACCTTGCATCAGCATTTATGCTTGCAGGCTGTTCCTGAAATGTTTTAGCGGAATAAACCGAGACCTGCCATCCCTCCATGTAAATAAAGGGATTTGTCATAAAGCTAACAGATCCCGCTCTTAAGTAGTTCCCAAGAATATGAAGTGACAATGAGGTGCCTAAGAAAATAACTTTCCCACTGCCTGGGAAAAACCACTCCTAGGATGATAACTTCACAGCTGTGATCGATACAGGCTTTGAAAGAAAACAGGGGCCTGAAAGACTCTGTGTATGGTCTGCACAAGGAGAACAAAGACAGCAAATAAAACTGGCGTATTTTTTAAAGGTCTGTGTCTTACCTTCAATTATCAGCTTAAAGATAAGTTGCTGGAATGGTTACAGCCAGCCAGTTGCTCTGTGGGAATCTCATACACACCTGGCAAACGCAGGGAGCAGTAAACTGCTGCTTGTAGCCTTTTGCCCACCCAGGGGATCGTCCTGACAGGCCGGGTCCATCGTGCATTCCCACAAACTCTTCAGGTGCTGCTCTCTGGCTGCCCCATCACTGCAAAAGGCGATTGGGACTTTTTTTCACACGTCCCCACATGGAATTTTTACAGTTGTATTGTGCGCAAAAGGTTGGAGCGGAGAAACACAAGCCTGCGACCTCCAAAACCCCGGGGCTCCACGGGAGTTTTGCAGTTCATTTACACCGAGGCAGGATTTGCCGCCAGGTTTGAACCCCCAGCACCTCCCGCTGCTACCCTTTTGGACACACAGCTTTCTCCTACCATTTCCCCCATCCTTTCCTGTGGGCTTGTGAGAACAAAGCAGCTCATGTTTGAATTGCTCCACACAGAATCATTAGGTGCAATCGTGGAGTCCAGCGATGGAAACGATTTACCCGACGGGTCAGTCCCACTTTTCTGCAGAGGGCCCGGCCTGCCAGCTTTCTCTGTTACTGACGGTGGTGAGTCGGGCAGAAAACGGTTGCTGCTTTTTAAGAGCTATGTTCTCACAAACCCAAAGTTACGACGGACAGAGCACAAGCAAGCTCAGTTCATGAAGAAACACACTGACTGCTCTTCCCTCCTCGTGTCACTCCACTGACTCCAGGGCAATTGCAACAGCACTGAAGGCGGACTCATCTATCTAGGGGAAAACAAGGCTTCCTTCAAATCCTCTTTTATTTACTCCAGTCAGCTGTGCTGAGTGTATCGATTCAATCAGCTATTTCCTTAACCATAAAACCAGATGTGCGCCGTCACGGCCCATCTACAGGGACTGAATCCATGCCATTTAGAAAATGCAGAATAAAAATAAAAAATCCCAAGAAAGCTGAGATATGCTGATGTTTGGAGCTCTCAGAGTTTCCTAGGTAAATTGCTTTTCTTTTGAGTCCCATTTATTTTTGTTACCTCCAAAGAAATGCTGTTTTAGCCACATTTCTTGGAAGCAGCGTTGAGATCTAATGGGTTGTTACTGATGTGAATTCTCAGGGGAGAGGCTGGAGAATAGAGGGAATGTAGTATTATCTTTGCTTCTGGGCATCAGCAACTTCTGCAAGCAATGCGGTACAGTTCATGTCATTCTGCTGAGGCAATTAATTACCTTGGTCCCTAATGAGAAGAACTATTCAGCTTAAAAAACCGCTGCAGCCCTTTGGACTTAGGTTAGCTTCTGGGCATCTGGGTAGATGTGTGAATTAGGGAGGCTGTTTTCCTCTGTTTCTTCTCAGACCATGTTCTGTTGTTTTCCACTGTACTACTTACAGCCACTGCCACCATATAGCTGTGAAATACCACAAATATCATGAATAGGGAGGCAACAAGAATGTGAGACCAGGCTGTGTTACTTAGGAAGGCCTGAGTGGGCTGCAGAGTCTCTGAGTTGGTCCGTCCTGAGGTCCCAATCACAAGGGTAGAGTCACAAGTGATTCACTGCATAGGGAAGTGTTATTTTAGAAAATGAATGATTCAAATTCGGGAATTACTGAATAGCATTCAGGCAAGCCATATCCTAATGCCTACCTAAACAGTATCTGTCCGACGTACATATCAGCTCTATGTCCAGTCCTGTGCCATTTTAGCATTGCCTGGAAAAAAACCACAGAGGGGAAATACGGCATCACAGACGACAAATACTCAAGAAAGATGAAGTGTAAACCCATCTCTAACAGCTGAGTACTCTCAGTCTCTAGGGAAAGATCGCTGCCATATAGATGTGGTTTCCTCCAGTGCAAGGCAATAATCCAGACCTCAAAAGAGTCAGTGGGGGTCTTTCTGTTGATACAATGATAATGCCTTCATGTAATTGAGCACCGCTAATTAAAACCAAAAGTAAGAGAATATTTTCCAAAGATGACTTGCTATTTTTCCCCCTCTTAAGAGAGTTGTCTGACATCTGAAGAGTGGAGCTCTGCGTGGGCATGGGCACACGCATAAATTAGCCTGGAGGTAGCTCGTGTTCCTGTCATAACCGTCATAGTTGCAGAGAGAAATAAGTCAACAGGAACACCAAACTCTGGAAACACATACAGCCAAACACTGGGTTTGAAAGCAGGAAAACGTCTCATGTACTGTTCTGCTCCTGACCTGTACTTTACACTGTACTATTTTGCGTGTTGTTCTTTCTCTTCCCCAGAGCAGACAGAAACCAGATCTTAAAACATTCACAATGAATTTTCAAATCAGTAACATGTGAGACTTTGTCTAAAAGGTAAAGTTGTTGTAAAAATCAATGTCAGAGAGAA
Source organism: Balaeniceps rex (assembly GCA_013401315.1). Lineage (NCBI taxonomy): Eukaryota > Metazoa > Chordata > Aves > Pelecaniformes > Balaenicipitidae > Balaeniceps > Balaeniceps rex. The sequence goes on along the minus strand of VYZW01043212.1, from coordinate 63,787 downwards.
CGCTTTGCCCATTCAATTATACTTGTTCCTCTCAAACTGCAAAAAAAAAAAAAAAAGAGAGAGAGAAGAAAAAAGAAAAGATGTGGGCTTATTTCAAGCCCAATAAATGTTCCTTGGACTAACATCCCAATTTTGTAAATATTCTCAGGGCTTCTTATGCCAGCTCCCCTCAAGGGGTCATAATTAACTCTAAATGGGGTTACCTTGTTTCAGAATCAGTCTAATGTCAAGCAGTGTTTCTGCCTGTGTCCACAATTTTAAAATAATGTTGTGTCCATTAGATGGCATGAAGGCTTCCCAGAAATGGGAACCATACGTCAAAATTTAAACACAAATAAGTGTGATTAGACATGGCAGCTGTCTAGAAAATATTCAGCTATTTCGCTGAGTTTGGGGCAAAATATGAATGATTGTACCCATTCCAGTAAGTGCAGAACCAGAACGGCTCCCACATTACCCTCTGCATCTCAAGGCAAATTTCATTTTCAGATTGACCCCAAAGAAAAAGAAAACAGCGAGATAAAAGTATAAACAGCTGTGCTCCTGCTGGCTTAGCTGGAGACTTCAAGGAGTCCGTGAATCACTCACTCAAAGACATGTAGTATACAGCACTCGGCCAAACTGCTGAATCCAGGCCGTGAGAAGGGCTGAATGGCACGGCAAAATCCTCGTGCAGCTGTGGTATCGCAAAGGTGCACGGGCCATAAGATTTCCTCACCGGACATGATCTCTTCTCTCCTATACTACCTGGTATGCACCAACATCTCTCAAGCTGCACATGGAGTGAAAGTTTTTTTGGGGCAATAATAATCTTTTTGATCTGCATTTGCAGAGGGTAGTTCTGAACTGTGATTCACATTGGTAGAAGTTGCAATAATACAGACAGAAATCGTAAAGAGTTCCAGTCTCTGATCTGGACTTGCATTTCTGGCCTTGGCATGGACATGTCACCTCTGTGCCTTGTGGACAGAAAACACGTGCCTGCCTGGCAGGGCTGATGTGAGAGTCTTTCTGTGGTGCTGAGCCTGGAAATCCTTTAACTGCAAAGGGGCAAGAGGCCCAAACGTAGCAGTGGATAACACTGTCATACTAACGCACACCCTAATGTACACTACGTGCAGTTTAATTCCAGACCCTCCCACTCTGCCAGAACCAAGACATGGGAAAGTCCTTGTATCCAGGTATAACGCTTGTCATGTCCCAGTCCTTGTCAATAGACTGTCAATAATTTTCCAATAGCTGAAAGAAAACGACAAGGAAGTAAATACCAACACCAATAATTCAGGTGCAAAGCCAAACTCTGAATGACCCTGTCTTCTCTCATATGACAGAAATCTCTTATAAATACACACCAAATACAAAATCAGTTACAGAAACAGCCTGGAAATCTGTACCTGGTTATCTTGAAACTAAACCATGCCAGGAATTTGGGTAAGTTTTTGCTTAAAGACTATCATTATTGGCACTTGATCAGATACAGATAAGTTAGGTTTCCAGCTTGTAAAGAGAATAATGCAAAAGGAATTGGAATAGATTAATTTCACATGTTTCATTTCAGGACAGGTAGTTTTTTGAAGCACTAAAGAAACATTAATATAAATCTGTGTTATAATAGTGCTATAATTTATAAGAAAGTTTTAAAGCTTCCAGTCCATGAGTTTTTGCAGTATTTAGAAGTTTTTTTTTTTCAATATGATATCAAGTGAATAAGATTCAGAACTTCTTGAGCATGCATTTATTACTGTTTCTACCAAATACTTGATTACATTCCTTGGTTTGTCCCTCAGCGGGAGAAGAATGGAGTTCAAAGGTGTATTTTGTCACTTTTTAAGATTCACATTTCTAATTATGTTTTCAATAAATGCTAGTGTAATACCAATCCCAAACACAACTGGGGCTTGTCTGTGCCTCTCCTTAGAGTGCTCGCACTAAAGTGTTTACTGCCCCTACATGCGAAAGGACTAAAGGCAGAAGCACTCCTTGCATTTCACAAGGTGAAGTATCACAGGGAGATTCAACGCTTTATCCAAGATCCTGCGGGTACCTTTTGCAAAGGGTGGAATATAACCTTGGAATCCCTTCAGCCTTGATCCACATCCTTAAACACGTCATCTGTTGCAGAAGAATGATATAGATGGGTCTACTTGGAGGAGGAGGGATTGTTCTCTGCAGATGTTCCTGACAGGACAGCAGCTATCCTATCTCTGTATGGTTCCATGGCTGTCTTGCAGGTGATGTATATAACGTATGAAGCTGCTGGTCATTTTCATGTTGTGGAAGAGGACAGCAGCTGTGAGCAAGAAGTGGAAACTGGGAAGCGGATAATTGCATATGATGGTGAAAAATAGCAGTTGAACACAGTGGTTTCCAGAGGAGAGCATGGACAGCACAGGAGCATGTTTTGAAAGGATGTGGCTGTTTGGAGTAATGTGATAGATTCTGAAGGAAAAACAGCTTTGCTTTTTGGAATAGATGTCAAAAACAGCTCAGGCAGTAACAATTGTTACCGGCACAGCTAATCACATAGGACTATGAATTTCTCCAGGTCTTCAGCTCAGCTTAGGCACCATAGTAAAAACATTAGGGCAAAGTTGGAGAATGAAACAACCTGCAAGGAATGATCAGATCTGTAAAGTGAAGGGCTTTCCAAAATAAGAGATCAGGGAAGGGGGGAGCAGAGGTGTGCTACAGCTGTTGGTGTTTCATAGGGGTGCATGCCGAATCTCCTAACTTACAAGTATATTGTAGAGGAGGTTGGGACCATCACTGCGAATCTACTGCCTGGGGAAAAAAGGTGGAAGATCCTGGAAAACAGAGTATGCTGCAAAAGAAAAAAACCAGCATCTAAGATGCTAGGACGAACTCATTTGTGATTGCTTCCTCCTGAATCACTTTGGGGAAATCTGTGTTCGTTACTGATGCCTTACAGACTGCATGCAAGTCAGTCTCCCTCCAGCACCTCATTTTCCCATGCTGAAACTGCCACGTTCATACACTTCTCACTGGGATACTGAAGACAACTGATGTTGGTAAAAAACTTCGGAATCTGCAGAAGAACTTTTCTAGGGAATGGGATTATATCACCAGGATTTATGATGAAAACCTCAGTAGGCAGAGCACATTGCAGGACACAGTCCTCAAAACATTCCCATCAAGCCTCCTTTTCTCCAAAGATCTCTGCTTACACTGTAGAAGCAATAAAATATTTTAAAAATACTGCATGGACAATAAATAAAGCAAATCATCAAAGTACAGACCAACAGATCAGCTGGAAACACTCAAAAAAATATCACAGTGCTTTTAAGCTATTGTCTTTTCTGTTAAAAAGGTATCATATTTGGTTCTTTACCCAAAATGTTGCTAGACAAGAGGGAAGAGATATTAAAACCCTTCCAGACATTAAAGCGTTAGAACATGCTGTAGTTTTATTAGGGAAGAAATGCACAATGGGGAGAGAATATCCTTGCAGTATCTTTTCACAAATTAACTGGCAGCCCTGAAAGCCGTTTCCTTCCAAAAGCCTAAACTGATGTTACATTGGATCTCATGAAAACAGCCATGAAGTCTGACTTACCAAGATGACTCCACTGGCTTTAAGCCTCAGTGAATAACATAACCCTAAAAATAGTGTTAGAGTCTATAAAATCAAAACAAAGTTTGATGTAAATACAGTTTTGCAAGTAAAAATGAAAATATTGAGTTCTCCATTAGGAAAACACATGTAATAGACCAGCTTGGGAAAATTTGTTTGAACACCATGAACTTTGTGGATATCTGTATGAAAGGCAAGCTTTTTTAAGAATATAATCTCATTTTTACTGATTGTCAGAAAACTGAAAAGTTCCTTCCACAAGGCGACGGAAAAATCCTGTTGGGACCTGGCTGTGGATACTGCTATTGATTTGCTCTTGCGACTTGTTTTAACTTAGCTACTCCTGCATGGTGGTGATATTTCTCTCCTCAGATACCCCTGTGAGCCAGACTGTGCTGCCATTTCTATTTTACAGATGGGGAACAAAGGCAGACAGGAGTAAAGGCCAGATTTTTAACTGCATTTGCTTATGGAAATTAAAGGACTTGTTGAAACACAGCTCAAACATGCCTAGACAGGGCTTGTTTTCCTTCCAGTCCACTCCAAAGGAAGGCTCCCAAATACTATAAAATACAACACCTGAATGTTATGATGAAAGGTTAGAACCATCTGTTGCAGAATCTGCTGGCTACTGTGATCCCAATGGCTTTCCTGTGCTCTTCCTCACTATGACTGTCTGGAGACTTCAGCAAACTGCATGGAATGGCTGCAATTCACTCCGGCCTTGAGACCGTGAATGGTGCAGCTTGTAAAATGCAACAATAAGGATGCCATCGGCATCTGTTCCAATCCATTCATATGTCAACAACCACACCACGTGGGGAGGTGTCCTGAATGCCTAGCAAATGGCTTCCATGTAGTTTTGGGGAGGAATCTAGCTTTTCAGGTTAGTCTCTGTGAACCCTGAAGATGACTTACTTAATACATCAGGGAGTTTCTGCCAAAGGAGCTCTACCTCTGCTCTGTATGAAGCTTGCTGAAACTTTTAGACATACCCTTGATGACTTTCTGAACTGCCTCTTTAAAAAAAAACAACACCCCAAGACAAACCCAGTGTCACTCTCCTGGTGGTAATAGTGCTTAGAGCCCTTAAGAAAGACTGTGCAGAGGTGCAACTACTCAAGGCAAATCTAGACTGTTTCTTAGTTGCACATTTCTCTCTTTAAGTGTGAACACAGACTTGGGATAAGTCCCATGCTGTAGTCTTAGGCACAAACTTAAGAGGTGCAGAGCATCCACACACTGGTTGTACTCCTGCATAGCAGATCCCTGAGTGGGACTGCAAGCTCCCAGCAGATGGGGGTTTGCCGGTGCACGTTCTGCCAACAAAGTGAGCAGCCTTTAAAAATACAGGCTTTCAAATATGATTAAAAGGCCAGGTAGTCTCTAAGCCAGAAGAGAATAATCTCTCTGTCTCTCTGAAGTCCCTTCCTTTCCAGCGGCTGTGCTGGCTGTTGCGGCCAAGCCAGAATGAAAGATGCTTTGCATGACTTTCAGTATTTACTCTCACAGGAAGCGCAGTATCCTGTCTGGCTGTTGGTATGCTCACCACCTGACTCCAGCATGCTCCAAACAGCGAAGTCTTTTCACCCAACTGGAATGTGCTGCAGTTCAAATGCCGGGAATTAAATAAGCAAGAAGGGCCGCTCTATTAACTAGGAGGTCAGCGCACTATTTGCTTAAGGGTTAGCATTGAATTGGGCTCTTTCTGTTGCAGCGGGGCAGAGAGGCATGCCACTGTAAGCCTGTGCCCTCAGCGACTAACACAACGGGGACCCCTAGAGACCCTGTAGTACTGCTGATCCTCCATGCTACAGCCTTCAGTGAAGGTGGCTAATAAAGAAAGGAGGCAGGTCCAGATTGTCAAAGGGAGTTAAGATCTGCCTTACTCTGTAAAGCAACGGGTGGTGAGCAGGTCTCCAAAAATGGTCCTTCCAGTCAACATTTCTGTGATTCTGTGGTGTAACATCGTCAGCAAAAGCGATTCCACCACCCTTCCATTTGGTACTGATGCATTTGGCAGTATACAGTGCCTGGGCCTGGGTCCACCATTCACAGTATGTTGATAGACTGGAAAAGGTTCAGACAAGAGCCATGAATTGAAATGAAAGGCTACAAAATGGGTTTCAAGCAGAAGCATCCAATACTGCAATTTATTCTTCTTGTTACAGAGTGATCTTGCATTCTGTTGAAGGGAACAAAACTGACCATAGGCTTTTCATTCTGGCAGACAAAAGGTATAATGAGATTTGGTGGCTGGGGGTTGAAGTGAGAATTTAGAGTAGCAGTAAAGTGAAAATTTCTAACAACTGGAACAATTTGCTAAGGTAGCAATCAACTCTTCACTACTGGCAACCTCTGAAGCAAGATTGGACTTCTTTCTCAAACACATATTTTGTTCAAAAGACATTGATCTGGAATTAATTTTGATTACTGCAGTCTACATTATATGGAAGATCAGAACTAATGAACTCATAGATTCCCTTTTTATGCTTCTAGAATACTATGAATCTTCCTAGAAATGGGAGAAACCTCTGATTCCCCTTTTTACAGATATTCATTGACTTTAAGCTACATGTTATTAGCTCTGCTCAACTGACCTGAAACTTACGGCTTGATCACAAGTAATGCCTCCCAAGGAGGTAGCTCACTGCTGAACCCATGCAATTTTTTCCTCTTTAACTCACATTTTTGGAGTTGGATAAACTTAGGGAAAGTTCACAGGGAACATGTGATCTGTAATTTCATACAATACCTAGCTGTAAACCCTCTGTCTGTGTTGATTCAGAAACCAAGAAACCCCCAAGATACGTTTCTTAAAAACCAATTAAAAACTCCTCCTAACAGCACACAAATGTACAGTCTCAGGTTGCACATAACACAAAGCCAACCCAGCATTTTACTTCCTAATAAGCATACCAATGTAAACACAACTACAGACATTGTTTTCTAATTAGGAGAATGTACCATGGGATGTTTACAGACCCCTATGGAAATGTATGGATGTTTGGTTGCCTAGCAAATGAAGGAAATGGAAAGCACTCTCAGCTAGGACATTCATAATTAGGCTGACAGAGGTAGAAATAAAAGCTCTAGGAGCAAACATAGGGAACAATCCCACATTGACCCAGGAAAGGCTAAGATAGGGCTAAGGGGAGGTACACAGAGATATGCCTTACCAACGCTTTTTATTTGAATGTGAGCTTACCACAACTTTCCGTGCGTGAACAGCTGAATTCGGACTGCTGGTAGGAAGGACTCGGTGGGAGTGCCCACACATGGAAGCTGCTGTGTGGCCTTGTCTCCATGGGACACGTTCTCGGTGTTTGGTACTTGGCAGGGCCTAGGAACTTCTCTCCTTCAGGACAGGATATTGCTGGGCAGACACTGCATTTATGAGAGACTAGAGTCCAGTCTGCTCCAGTGCGAGGCAGCAGCTCCTGTTTGTGCAAAAAATCAGCAAGAGAGGCTCATTTGACATGTGGAGGTAAGACCAAAGAGATATGCACATGCCACAGCACCTACAAAACGTGTTTCCTGATGGCCGAGTAGCAAAATGCTTTGGCCAGCTGGATTTACAAGGCTGCACCATTCGTGACTGTGGCCTGTGTCTCTGAGAGGAGAACCTCCTGGGGTCTCGGGTGCAGCTGTGTCTGAGAACTAGTTCATACCAATCCTTCAACTCTGCCTTTGTGTGAGCCATGGAAAGCAAGTTCCTACACTTCTGGCTTTTGTGTTTCAATAAACAAAAGAATCTAAATGGACAATTTAATTTTTACTGCCGTTGGGGCTAGCTCCAAACTATAAACTTCGTAGTTTTGATTTTCTTGGTGTCACAAGGAAACTGTCCCCTTTTGCACACAGTAAGCAGTTCTGCTTCCAAATTCTCACACCTTCATGCTGATGTTGGCCTCATCCTTTTGGAAAGGGGAAATAACAAAGCCTGGTGCAAAGAAACAACATGTTTTCCTTTGGGTTAAATGGTCAAATAGATGTGGGAAAAGGTATCATGCACGTGCTTGTGAAAGAAATGGTTTCCTCAGGCATCATCCCCCATTGTGGTATTGGTTACCACAGAACAAACTTTTTCCATCCCGAATACTACCCATAGTTACATCAGATAAAGCTACTGCCAGACTATGTTGTCTTCATACAACATTCCTTCTCCCTGGAAAAGCAGGAGGAAACCTGCCTATACAGCAAGAGTCAATCACACAGCACCGACGCAAGTATTTCCTTGCCCTACTAGTTTCTCCTTCCATGCTCCTGCAACTCAAAGGTTTCACCTCATAGTGCCTGGGTTTGGAAGGGCAGAGGAGTGTAAGGTTGCTTTGATTTAAAGGTTGCTCTGATTTACAGGAGCTGTTAGTACCGTGTTACATGGCTTAACCAAGTACATGCATGAATCCTGGCTATAACTTGAAGAGAATTTGTTTTTAATCTGAAACCTTGAATTTTGTGTATGGGAAAAAGCCAAGCATTTTCAGGTTGTTTTTTTATGATGGGATGGTGGGAAGGTAGGTGAAATTAACTCCATAATGATCAACCAGTTCTGCTCTTGGCCAAGCAATTTCTACACCTAGTAAATGGTGTTTGCAGCACTTTTAATCCCTGTTTCAGAGATACTTCAGGATCAGCAGTTTTCAACCCTCCTGTATTTTCCGGTGCAAATGCAAGGCTTTAAATTGTGAACTTTAACCTGCTGCTACTATCTTTCTTACCCCTCATTGAGCCTCAGCAATAGTCCGTCAACTTCTGTGCTTCTACAGAGCACAGGGATACAGCCACTGCTCAGACAACTGGCTATATTTGCGTCACTCAGCACAAGGATTTCTGCACAACTAGAAATTTCGCCTGCCTTTAGCACACAGGAATACAAGGTGCGGTGGAGCAGGGGGAAGGGATGTTTGCAATGGCTCTAATCTGCAAAGATGGTTTCCAGCTGCTTTTCACATATGATTTGGGGTTTGGATGAAGTTTTGACAGAATTTCTCCATGAATTATGCAAGAGGCTGCTGGAACGCTGCAAGTACACAGAGGCACAAAGAGACTTGTTCAGGCAGCCCTCAGACAACACACTGCCATCTGACACACGAACCAAATCAAAGCCCGCTCCAAAAGGCAGATAGTCTTACACTGGAGAGGGAAAGTGAGCAGCGGACCCCCAGTGCCGTGGGGTGCCGAGGTGGGGACATGCGGGCTGCCTGCCGTGAGGTGCTGCAATGCAGCACTAGATGGTGCTGTATTTTAGAAATAACTTTGCCTTGTGAGTCCCTTTATATTGGATGCGGGCTCAAAGATCTGGCAAACACACACAGATGCTCCTTTTAAGACACGTTGCTGCTCTCTCCAAGGAAAGTATGGATTTTCCTTTCTGTCTGTTTATAAGCATAGGAGTTAACATGGATTTTGACTTTGTAACTCGTGAGTTGCCAGTTAAACTCTCCAAGTGCTGTTGGTTTCCTTTGTGTGTGTGATGGGAACTTCAGGGCACTGTAGAAAGACTGTCAGGGAACAATGCCACGTCCATGATACCCTTCTCTGACTTACCCTCTTCCTCCTCATTTAGGCTGGTGGCAGTCTGCAAAAGCCCAGCAGCAAAACTGTGCTCCGTCAACAGAGGCTCAGAGCCTCAGAGTGTTCAAGTCTGCCAGCAAAGCTCTGGCCTGCATAGGAACATTGTCACTCTGGGAAAGTGGGTGGCATTGGGCATGTGGCTGGTGCCAGGAAAGTCTTCAGTGATGCTTTTAGAGCAGCATCCATCCGTGGATTGTCACACTGCCACAGGCTGCGTGATGTGAGGTGCTGGAAGCCCATACCTTCCTGCTGGAAGCAATATCACTTGCTGGGGTAGTGACAGAGAGGTGGGAGGTCATGGGCACCTAGGTGAAATGAAGGCAGAAACCTTTGAAATCAGTGGCTGAAAAAGTCACATGTGAAAGATGGGCTGCCGCCAGGGTTTACTGCTACTGCTGCTTCTAATTGTGCTTGTGCTGGGTCTGTTTGGTGCATTTCTGAAGATGCTGGGCACCGATTCAAAGCTGGCCGATTACCCTCACTCTCAGCCACTCCAGCAGGCAGAGCAGGTGCTCAGCAGTTGGCTGGATCCAGCCTAGGCTGCAACGGGCAAAGCCTTCTAGGAGCTGTCCCTAGGGTAGGAAGGGCTCAGAGACACCTGCTTATTCCAGTCAGCCATCCAAGGAAGCAGACGCTCTCTCTTCCCTCCTAACTCCAGAGCTTGCTTTGATTCCAGGCGCAAGCGAGTTTGGTTTCCTGGCCACAAACAGGGCAGTCCGAGCCAGGAAAGGGTAATTAATGTCAGAAAAGATCAGGGACGCAGTGCAGCAGAGCTCACTTGGCAGGAACACAAAGGAGGGAGGGGGAGATGACTTTTAGAGAGCCTGCAAGAGGCCAAACCAGCCAAATGAGCTCTACAGTGGGCTGGGTCAGGTTGTTTACCTAGCAGCCAGTCCCTTCAAGGGGTCATTCAGCTTTCTCTATAGGCCATCAGCAGTCCAGGCGCAGCTTTTTGGAAGGGAAGGATGGGGCAAACATGGGTTTGCCTCTTCTTATAGGGAGAGGGTACGGATCAAAGATAGTTCTAGAGGGGCAATATGAGCCTGCATGGAGGGCTGTGTAGGATGGAGATTGGCATAACCAGTGTGTCTGCAGGGGTGCTCAATAGCTGAGTGAGAACAGGCCCATCTCTGGCTGTGTGCTGAGCAGCCCGTCCCATCATACAGCATGGCAAGGCTTAGCTTGGCAACAGAGGTGGCGTCTGGCTGCCAGAGCCTTGGAGGGGAGTCGGGAGCCAAGGAAGCAACGTTCCAATGGGCTAATGCGCTCCTGCTCAGGGGGTTGGCTTTGCTAAGAGTCAGCAGTTAAACAGAGAAGGAAGGTTTGTGATCACATCTGTTTCATAGTCTGCACAAAACCACCATTTTCAGGGGGACTAAAAGGATGGGGTCTCCCACCTCAGGTAAAACCCAGCTATGGGATGTGCTGTGCTCCAATGCCAAGGGAAGTTTGGTAGCTAAATGAAATGAAGCCAGCCTAGGAACCCTTCAAGATGCATCCTAGTGCTGTGGGAATTAGCACTCTATAGCAAACTTCAGTGCTCTCAGCAGGAGTTGTCTCCTCTTATCCCCAGGTCCCTGTGGCATCTCTAATAGGACCAAGGACACCAGTCCCAAGGGCTATGTATAAATTGGAGCAGGGATAAGCAGAAAGAAAGAGGAGACTGCAGCAGACAGCAGGGCAACAGGATATGTCACGTCATACCTGAGGATGCTATTTTGAGAGCTCAAGACAGGTTGAAGGAAGTAGAGTTATTCAGCTCACTGGGGAAAGGGATTGGAAGGGGCTGGCACCTCTCCCAGACTGGAGCGAGAGGCACTGCAGACAGCCCAGGAAAACCAAAACATGCCTTCCCTTTTGTAAGGAGAGCAGTCAAACTGAGACTCAGCCTTGGCTCATAGTCCACCTGTAAAGCATTTGCCACAGTCTGCTCTCACTGCCATGGGTCGGGTGGGCAGGAGCTTATGGCAACAGGACCAAATCATTAAAACCTCTCTCCTACCTTGTTCACAACTAATTCTGACAGATAATGGGAATGAGAGCCCTGCAGCTCTCCAGTCTTTGTCCTCCCCTTACTCATCTGTCAAATGGGTAAACTGAGGTACACTGTGCCACAGTCTCTGTCACTCTCTTCATTCCAGGCTCGCACTGTTCAGCCTAGTTCATCCAGCTCTCAGAATTTTGTCAACTTAAGTTTTGTCTCCTTAGAGTTACTTTGGCTGTATCAGGCATAATATTTTTACTGAGATTCACTGCATTTCAGCACATTCTCTCTAGAAAAGGCCTGTCTTCTATCTCTAATTATGATTAATTCTGTGGCAAGGAGAGCAGATTCATAGAAATTCTCAACAGAAAATCTGTCATAGGGAGGCACTAGGGGCCTCTCCCACTGCAGATTACTGTGGGGAAAAAAATGTTTAAGTTTGCTACTGCAAGCTTCAATGCTGGAGGAAAAAACTCCTGATGCTAAACTGCAATAGCTCACAACTGTGGGAGAGACTGATTGAGGCTGGGACTGCCACACTGGGGTACCTGATGTCTTGCTGGATTATCCCCTTAGAAACTCAAGCTAATACAGCCCACTGGCTGCCTGCACAGTGACTTTTAGATCTCATAGCAGGATAGCCTGATGGCCAGGGGATACTTTTAAGCAGAACAGAGAGGTAAAAATCCTGCTTTCAATTAATTGCATCACCAGGGAACTGGAGGGCCATTTGGATTAAACTATTAAGGCTCTTTCAATCAGCTCCCAGGAGAAGATCTGGCAGGAGTGGAGGATTCAGCCAGAAGTGGCAAATAGGGGAGTGAGAGAAACATGGGAAGGGTTATACTTCTACCCTGCATAAAACTCTGGTTTCACACTCATACAGACCCTGCCACTGCCAGCAGTGGGAATGTAGGGAGCTTGAGGCAGCTGACATGAAACCTGTTGTGTACAATGAGGGGGTCAATGTGGAATGATCTACTGCTTGCTGGGGCAGAGGCTTGCATGGCCCAGGCTGACCTGCCTGGAGATCCCTCAGCAGAAGAAATAGAGCAGTGCCCTGCTACCCTCACATACCCAGTTTGTGTGTGGCCCAGTTTCTGACTACTCATAAAGTAGCCTCTGTTTTAGAGGATCCAACTTCTCAGTCTCTCCATGAGCAAAGCCAGGATTTTTTTGGGTTCGCGCCTGATGCTGTCTTTGGGATCTGCCTTGCTGCTCCTTCTTGAATTAGAAAGTATGCACCACTGGCAGCTAGAAGCACAGTATCCTCTCCCCACATAATGCCAAAGACTCATTTGTTCTCTTCAAGTTCAAATAAAGCTCTACTGTTTTGAAGTGTTAGAAAGGGCTGGCTTTTGTTCTCGAACTACTGATTAGATGGGGTTGCTTGAGCTGCCTCACAGCTCAAGGCCATCAGGGCACCACTCAGCTCCTCTGCACCACACAGCCAGGCCAGCTCAAGGGGAGCATCTCTCTCACTCCCACCTGCATGCCCAGATAACCAGACCAAGTGATTCTCTGGACCCCCTGTTGTAAATCAGCCTAGAAATTGGGAGCGAGGTGAGTGCTTTTTCTGTCCCCAGCTCAAGTTCTCCCAGGTACAGCGTACATACCTGGCTCAGATGTGATACAACAGCTTTTTCTGGCAGAAATGTGGAGGATAGTGACTCAGGGGATGGATCTAGGAGTGTCTTCAGGCCTTAAAGCAGCCATCCTGTGCAGAGAAAACAAAGGCAGGTGAACAGAGACAAAAAAGTGTATTTTATGAAGCAAAGCTAGTTGGTTAGTAGTATATAATTAAACAAGTGGCCCAGTCCAGACTATATCCAGAGCTATGGCTAGGAGCAAATAGAACACATCTATCTGAGTTCAATTTACTAAAATAACATCCCCCTCAAAGTAGCTGGAAATCCTCTGTATCTCCATTTTAGTTGTGTCATTTCTCTGCCTTTAAAAGTCAATGAATGCCAGATGTCCCTGATTTTGCTTTCCAGCAAACAGGTATCTTGCCCAAATCATCCCTTTTAAATTAAACATAATTTGCTGCAAAGTTAGTTTTGTAAAAGCGAGAAGGGGCAGGGGGAAGGGACAAGAAAAACCCAAGGACTGCCAGCATCTATCATGTGCAAAATGAGTCTGAAGGAAATGGGGGACATGCAGCTGTCATGGCAAACAGCAACAGATTGAAGCCATGGCATGAAGCAGCATGGAGCTCTAATGAGCAGGAAGAGCAAAGCCAGAGCCACAATTTTATCCTGTGTTGATATTCTACAAGNCCCCCCCAAGATCAAGCTTAATACCCAAGCTACACATGTTATTTACTACAATGTTTGTCTATTGCATAAGCAGAAGTGCCTGTTGCCTGGATCCTTGCTGCCTGCTGAGGTCCTTTCTCTCAGGCTGGCTGTGTGCTAGAGAGGTAGGTCTGGAAGACCCCAGATCAGTGTGCATGCGTGTGAGAAAGATACCGATGCTGATGGACGGCACACATACATGGATTGCACTGGGCACCGAATTGATTACAACCGTACGGACAGACACGTTAAGCCCCAGTCCATCATGTTACTCCCTCCCTTTGCCCACAGCCCCTGCACAGCTCATATACCCCTATGAAACACAGGTCTATAATTTGCATGAGGCACCTTAACCCAAAGTGGGCCGCCGTGCTCAGCAGGCTCACTTACATATTGGAGTGACTGTCTAGTATGTCCTCTTCAAGTCCCCTAAAGATTAATGTCCACAGGGCCTTTTGCATAGAGGCTGAATCCCATCCATGTAAATAGTAAGCCTGGATAGAAGAATATGCGCTCACAACGCAGAGAAATAGAGGATACTGGGAAGAACGCAGAAAGATGGGAGATGCACAAAGAATAGCAGAGAGGACAGGGAGTATCTGGGCTGGATAACCAGATTCCAGAACTGCAGGGGAGTAGTAGTCTGAAGTCTTCAGCTCAGCCAGAAGACACACACATAAAGGAGCAGTCACTGCTCCTATACTTAGAGGTTTCCTGCCCCTGGCACTTGAAGCAGCAGCACGCACTCTTGCTATGAGAATTTCCCAGAGTGCTCCCCCCCAGCACAAGGACACTCACGGGAAGCGGGACCCGTGTAGCAGTCTTGCTGTGGAGAGCACTCTCAAACGGGCTGGTTGTTGCCTGCTTGCTCACACCACCTGCGCCCTGCGACACATGGCCTGCACCACTTCAGCTTAGGCCCTGCTAGAACAAATGTACCGTGAGCCATTTCTCTCCTACCCTTCTTCCATGTTTATGAGTTTCTGTTGACTTTGGCTACCTCCCTGCTCCCAAGACGAACAGTAGGGAAAAAGAGGATCCTAATATGTAATTTTTATAAGACGTATAGCATCTGCTTTTATCATATTCACTAGAATATGCCTGGGGGTCCAGGTGGGGAAACTGGCCCTGACACAGCAAAAGCAGGAGTTCCAAAAAATCTCCCAAACACAGCACAATAGAGAAGGAAGATACATCTTTATCTGTCATGCACTGTTTTACAGTTACACCCTGTGGGTGCACAAGATTAATTGTCTGGGTATGTTTGCCACATGTGAAAGCATCCCAGGAGCAGTCAAACAGGAAGATGAAACTATTGTATTTTTATACTGATATAATTTCCTCCCTTTCCTTTTTACCTCTGAAAGACATTAAAAACCTGCAAGGAAACAGGGTGCAGGGTACATGGGCAAAGTGACAGAGGACACACATGGGCCAACTAACAGGAGAGGCTGCAGCAAGCAGGAAAGTAGGAGAGCCCAGCAGGTACCAGCAGAAAGCAGGGATAGGAGGGTGCCAGGGGACATGGCAGCCTCCTGAGGTGGCTTGGTGGGGAAAGCAATAGCTGATATTGCATCTACTCCTGAGGTAATACCAGCACATGCTCTCCTCCAGGGATGAGAAAAGAAGTGACACTCATGAGAAGCAGCAAAAAAGAGAAAGAGATTGGAAGAGTGTGGTTTGGAAGGACAAGGGGCTGAACTGTGCCCTCAGCAAACACAGCTGTGGAGAGGCTGTGGACAAGAGGCTTGGGTTTTTTTAGGAAATGTTGAGCCCTTTCAGCACTGCTGAGATGCACAGAAAAGGGAGACAAAAGTCTTACTCTACTCCACTGGCCCTGGCAGCAATTCGCACAGCCCTCCCTGCTCCTCCACCGTGGCAAAAAGCTCTCTGCTCCCTCTTACCTGGCTGGTGGCACTGGCTGAGCTGGAGACTCGCAGTCTGGGCAGGGTTTGAGTCCAGATGCTGTCAGGTTAGTGTACCGGGGTGCTGCAGGGTCCAGCTCCAGCAGACAAGTCCACACTATGAAAACAAAGCCAAATCTCCCTGAGCTGTTGATAAGAGAAAAGAGCTGGAAGAAAGGGAATTTCTTCAGCTTGAGAACAAAGTGTCTAGGCAATTTCATCACGCTGTTTCAGGTCATGCTGCTGCCATGCGGTATCAGGCAACATGCCTTGCAACACTGCTGATGCAACGCAGAAGGAAGCAGGAGGAAATTAATTTCTGATATGCCAATTACCCACCAAAGGCTTGGAGCATCAAACAGGCTGTCAGTAGCTGTTTCACAGGGAAAAATGTTTGCATGGCCCTTGTATCAGTTGAGCTCCTGAACTTCTACTGAACCACACTGTTAATGTGTTTCCAATATTGGAGCCGCCAGGAGAAGGTGGATGAGTAATGCCACACAGACCCAGCTAGCGCTTGCTTGCCCTTGTTATCAGTTGGCTCAGGTTTTGCTGTTAACTCTGTGCCTGAAGAAAGCCGTATGCAATATAGCAGGGGTAACATCTGGCTGGGAGGTCTTTGGAGCAAACGCATTCATCTCATCCTTCAATACCGCTGTTGTACCGGCAGGTCTAGCTGCTATTGAGTTCAACAAGATAGATTCCCAGACCTGTCAGAGCCCTGAATTCAGTTCCTTTAATTCCAGGGTTCAAGCATGACTCTGGGATTCTGAGCCTGCTTGGACAACATGTAATCCCCATCCAATAAACCTCACAGTATTTCAAGGTACAGCTGCTGCTGCTGTGCAGTATGTGCAGTGATGACTTACATTCACAGATAAAACTGTTCTTGTAGTGATGAAGTTAAAGTCTGTAAACCTTGTTGTACAGCACAGATCTACTGTTTCCCTTCTCTCAAAAAGTGGCTGGTAGAAATGCTTCAGTTCTCATCTCCTGCGACAGAGTTTACCAACTTGGAGCGCACCTGAACTTCCACAGAAAGAGACATTTTGGTCTCTGTAGCCACATCAGAACCTTCACTCACAGCATCCTTGTCCAGGCAGAAGAGTCACAGAAAAAATACTGGCAACATGTGTTGCTGCTTGGCAGAAAGGAGGTAGAACCACCCCTGTTCCCAGGCTCTAAATGCAAAATTTCCCCATTTGCAGAGACTAAAGAGTCGCAACTGATCTTTCGTGTAGAAGTCACCCTCCCCCTCAACTTTCTCCCAGCTCACCGCTACCAGGCAAAAGCAAGTGAGAGATGCTGGTTTCCTCCCCAGGGAGTGAAAAAAAACAGGGAACAGGCATGAAAGAAAGAATTTCTTAAATACTACATTAAAGAGCCAGTTCTGCTCCTCACTGAGCCATGTGTAACTCTTACAGCTAGCTGGGACACTTGCATGAAAATGAGGAAAGAATTTGGCATTTGGGCTTTGAAAAACATCTGAGAAAGCTCCACCCTACTAGCATTAGTTTTTAAAACCCATCGTGTTTTCCCTGGGGCAGTAAATTACATTATCTTAATTTAACAGATGGAGGGATGGGAGCACTCAGAGCCCCCAGGTAACCCTACTTCAGTGGTGGAGCTGGGAAAAGACCTCCATCCCCCACCATTCAGAAAAGTTTTCATTGCCAAACTATTTTGCTTCAGTCCAAGCCTGATGTCCTGAATGCTTTCTCTACTGTCCCTTAGCTCTTTTTACTTCTTTTTACTTCTCCAGCAAGCAGAACAGTGAGTGTACCAGCCACAGCATCTCCATTTCAAATGGTTTGGCTCTCCTTTTCACAACACTATTTCCTGACTCTTTTTCCAATCTGCAGCTTGCTGAACAGAGGATTAGGATAAACTGAATCAGGCAGAAAAAGGTTTTCTCCAGGCTGGCCTGCAAATACTACCTTTTCCCTCTAAGCTTAGGTACCCAGCAGCTCCCTGCTCCTGCCTTGTATTGGATACACAGAAACCTCCCTAAATTATGTGCATGTGCGCAAAGGGATTGTTTTGAAATCAAACCTTCTGAAGTGTGTCTTGAGCCCAGCTCAACTTTGGACACACTGTTGAAATTTGGATTTAATTAATTCCACTTGAGTTTTGAAATGGTGCGATACATTTTTCAGAGTTTTTTTCCCCCTATTTCCTGGATCAGAGCCTCAACCACATTCATGGAAACACTGAAGGGAAAAAAATCCCTAGCAATAATTCACCAAGTGGGAACTGAAAACATTTGCTGAAGAAGAAGGAACCTCTTGGTCTTTGGATGCTGGGAATAATTCAACCTCTCCTCCCAAATCCCTGAGGCTCAAATGGCCCTTTTTCCGGCAGAGCTGTGGTTATTTGAGCAAGCTGCCCTGGGGACAAGTGCATGTTACTTGTAGGATTTGGGCTGGAAAGATCAAGCACACGGATTTGTAGGCAAGAAGGGTTTTGTGTTTTAATAACTGCCAACAGCTCCACAGAAGAGCCCAAGCTTGCAGGATGAAAAGTCCTCCTTGGCAGAATTCAACTCAAATATCCTGGAAGCATGCAGGGAACTGGAGACACCTCTGTCAGCATCGTCTCTTTCAACAGTACATCTTGCATGCAACAAATGTACCAACCCAGGGTTCATACAACCTCCACTTTGTGCTTCTCTCCTACACTGCTGTTTTTCTGGTGATATTTCACAGCATATCATGTACCTAATCAATAAAGTTAATATTGCTCAGTAAACAGTAAGCCATCTGCCCTGCCTGTGCCATTTGCAGCTGTGCAAACAGTACCATGAAACATGGTACTACAGTACTGCTGCCTCCAGAGACTGACATTGTAGGAGATTTCCAGGGCAATGAGGTGCCTGAATCTTTGAGAAGAGATGCCAAGACAAAACGCAAACAAGGATGCTGCCATGGTGTCTCCCCAACCTCCCACAGGTGCAGTGACTCTGTAAGACCCACCTTGATTGCGATGAAAATCTCATGCTGGGGCACTGGAGGGTTCTAGTGTTACCTTTCAACTTCTCTCTTCTCCTTAAAAGAAGGTGTCAAGTTTCTGGAAATTACTTGCTTCCTCTGCCTCCCAGAACAGAATCCCAGCAGTATCACAGGAGTCTGGAAGGAGGCTGAAGAGGGCAGGAGATCTCAACAAGGAAATTAGCAAAAAAAAAAAATCTGTGTCATTCTGCACTTCTCTGCCTCAGCAAGTTGCATCCTCTCAAAGCATCCATTGACCTACAGCCATTGTGGATGAAAAGGAGTCCCTCTTCACTTAGCCCCAGCTATAATAGCCCACCTCTCTGTTGGGTCAATGGAGGTTCTCCTCATTCCCAGACAGAGGGCAGATACATCCTCTAGGGCTACAAGAGTAACTGGTTCCAGTTCCTGATGTTCAGCTATGCCAGTAACACACAGTAACCATTGCCCGAATCCTCCCTGACAAACACCAGACACACTCAGAACCTGAACTTTTTAGACTATTCTCATGTTGTTGACCAAAAATCAAAACCCAACCCTATTTACCAACAGAGCAGGAGAGCTTGTATGTACAAATGTGGCAGAAACTGGGTCTTGATCAGCAACGAGTATGTTCGAAAGTGGTCTGCAGGGTGAAAATGGGTGACCAAAACAAATCTGAATTGGGAGTTAAATTCTGAATACTAGCCTGCCTACTCGGAAAGCAGATTTTGAAGTAATTGCTCCCTTCTTGAAAAGCACTCAGAGCAGCAGAAAGTGTTAATGCCTGGTCATCACCCAGGCTCCATTATTTAAGCTGCTAGCAGGTAAAAGAACTGCCAACCTGCATGGAAAAAACCATCCATCTATTTCCCATCTGTCATGTTTTCTCAAATCCATTCCACATAAATCTAGAATACACACGAGACAGAGTATATACCATTGGCCTCAATTCCTCTTCAAAAATACACAGCATGACCAAAGACAAACCACAATCCCACAACTAAGCATACATTTCAGGACAGATGCACTATAAAACTATACTGCTAAAAAGAAATAATTTCACCAGTTTTGTACTTCTGTGTTTAGTGATAGCTAACTGGGTCTCACTCCAAGATTCTCATCGCCTTTAATGATTGCTGACCCTAAAACAAACCAGCAAAGACTGGATTGGATCCAAATTTACTGGACTGCAGACCAATAGTGTCCAGTCTACAGACGATGGCACCTGTAGATTTTAGCCCTCCGAGTGCCACTTGGTGATGCAGACAGGAGACAGCAGTGCAGTCTGACACCTCTCTTGAATGGCCGCTGTCTCCCTCCAACCACTGCTAACCCAGGCATTGGGTAGTGGAGGGGGGGTCTTTCTTCCTCAGCAATTGAACCCAACAGTTTAAGACGAAGAGCTGCCATCTTTAATATCTGTGAATTACTAGGGATGGGTAGAAACTTTAACAAAAGATTTTGCCGTCAGCAAAATGCTTGTTCATTGACAGAGAAAATATTTAGGTGAAGATTAGCACCTTGAAATGTAAGTTTAAGACAAATTACCTTAATTTTGATCAACTGGAAACAGAAATGATCCATTTTGGTTTGAAGTAACTTTAACTCAACAGTTAAAAAAACAAAGTGAAAAACAAAATTAAAATGGAAATGAGTTGAGGCTTTTACTTGAACCAAGATGCCTCTTAAATGTCCTGGCATGAACAACGAATTTCCCAAATCTCTTTACACTGTTTATTTCTAAATACCGGATGTCTGGTTTGCTCAGAGTGTGTGTGTGTGTAAAGTATTTGCCTGGCTCGTCTGCTCCAATGTCACAATCATAGCACAGACTTCAAGAACTCCTGGCACACGGAGAAAACAGAGCAGACAAACAAAAGGCAGGATAGAGCATAGATTATGTTTGGAACTGCTTTTCCAGTACTACGGACTAGGGTTCTTCTCCGTAGCAATTTTGGGGAGTCTAAGTCACTTGCTATGATGGTGTCACCTGGCACAGAATGGCAGAAGGGAATCAGCACGGGGAATACAAGTGAAGACTCAGTTTTGCTCCTTAGAGAAGACAATGGTTTTGCATACACCCAGCTGGGTTTCTTCAGAAACTGTTCCTGTATTTCTGGGGAGAGGCTTTGTAATTCAGAATAAAAGCTTACTTTCTGTGTGTAAGCCCTGTGGGACAAGACACTGACTTCTCACAAAGGGTTTGCCCAGCACAATCCCTAGCAGGGCAAGGCTTGTAATAGCTAACACTGCGTAACCATGTGCGGCGTCACGAGGCATGTTATTCCACCTTGGTCCTTCCAGCACCCTGACTAGAAGAATCTATGCTAATTACTGGTAATCAATTCCAGACTTCGTTTACAAGGATCTAATCTTCAGCTTCATAGCAAAAACACTGCACCTAAGCTCAGCTAGAGAAAGATGCTGGTCATCTGCCATCGAAAAGGCAAGAGTTGGCTGGGCAGGGAACACCAAGCCTTTGTCTCCTTTCACATTTAAGAGAAAAGCAGTGTTCTTGCTGTTGGGCTGCTGCCAGAGCTATTTCTATCAAGTGAACCTACCGTGGACAGCAGACCTGTGCAGTCAAGAATTTAACAAGCCAAAATGTCTCCCATGATATTTGGGCTACTAAAGACACACAGGCCAGCACAGCAGGTTTCCTCCAGCAGCTGAGCTGTCAGCCATGGATGCCCCTTGCTGTCTGTGCATACAGGCTGGGAGCACAAATGGCTGGGCACGCTCTTGGACTTAACAAACCACAGAAAGACCAAGCCAGCATGACAGCAGACACAAACAAGAATGTAATTAGAGGTGGATTATAAATCTCTGGCTAGGTACCTGGAAACACTTGCATTGTGAGAGAAAGCAACAGCCTTGCTGATGGCATTTGGGCTTAATTTAGGTCACGATTACAGACAGGGTGCTCTGAGCTGGCAGGGGTCAGACGGCAAATCAAAAACAGGCTCCTATTTGTCTTGACTCCTGCTGCTAGCCTCACCTTTCCAGCCCCGCAGCCCAGACAGAAGCAAGCACTGTTCTCCCCTGGCCAGCTGGTGAGCAGCAAGTGTGGTGCAATTCATGCTTACTCTGCTTACACTGTGTCTGTCCATGGAACGGGAAAAAAGACAACATAGTTGGGTTCTTTTGCTCTAAAGAGCATTTTTAAATCAAGAAACCAGAGGAGATCTTCAAACCCGGCAAGGGGAACATGCACGTCAGGTGCTGTGTGGGGAATCTGAGTTGAAGGCACGGGCCCTGCGTACCCTTATGTGCAGAGAACCCAGAGGCAGACTTTGGAAAAGACCTCAGTGCAGCTCTGCACCTCACAGCCCAGAATGTTTCCTGTCAGACAGGGTAAGACCCCAGAACATGGCAGATCCAAGACCTTTACTGGCTCTCAGGCACATGCCAGCGAGTGGGAACTAGCAGTGGAGCACTGTGAGTTTAGAAACTCTCTGCCAGTCCCAGAACCACAGCGTGCTAGTTGTATCTACAGCCAACAAGGGGCAGGCATGGGTATCTGAGCAGTCTCCCAGCCTTGACAGAAAGAGGAAGGAGGCATGACTCACTCAAAATTGGAGAGCACATACCTAGCAGAGCGGGTGAGAGACTCCAGACCTCTGCATCCCACCACCGGATCCTGCTGTCTCTCCTAAAGCATGTCAGGACTGTTCATCCTTGCTTGCATAGGATTGAGAAGCCACGGTCTGACCAGTCCAGGAGGCAATCCTGTGAACAGAGTGCGGAAGGGACTTTAACAGGAACATTAATAAATGAACTGACTTTTCAAAGGGCTGGATGGTGTTTGAAGTGTTAATGGCTGAAGGCTACTATACGATTTAAAAGCTAGCTGGTGTGGACACTGGCTAGCTTTGTTTGAAGTCGGTTGCATTTCAGGCCCGCCAGCTCTCGTTCATCTCTAGAGAGGCATATTTAGCTGTCACTTCAACGGAACCCTGACTGACACTTCCATGCTGATTTTCTCAGGAGTTTGGTGGCTGGTCAGTAAGTCCTGGCAGGAGAGCAATACAAAAGTAGCTGCAAAGGTTGGGATCTGATCTAAAATCCCTCCGAGTCCCTGCAAAACATTCTTCTGGTATCAGTAGGCTTTGGAAGGGGGCCATCACAAACAAGACACGTGCTAGAGTACATCACAGTTATTTCTATCCAGGAGAGCAAAACAGGTTTCTGAGGGAAAACTAGCAGCTGGAGAAGGAAGCGGGGGTCTGGTCCCCTGGGTTTTACCCCTAGCAATAGCACGTGCCCCGGTGAGTGCTTTCATGGGGAAACCTGCCCACTCTGCTGGCAGAGGGATCCTTAAAACAATTAGTTTTACTAGCAAAGCTTCACATAGACTTGTCCCAGCCCCCCTGGCTGCTGTCAGGCCGCAGTGAAGCACTGCTACTCAGACCAAATACACATGATCATCTCTACTAGTCAGAGCCGCTCTGTCCCTGGCAGACGTGACTTTGCTGTAGGGCCCCACAGAGGCCATTTGATGCCTGTGAGTTCACAGTTCCCTAAATAAATCACTGGTGCCAGGGACACATCTGCTCTATATGCACTCACCAGCAGACAGGTGACTTTTGGTTCCGTCTGAATAATCCAAAGGCTTTTTTTTTTTTTTTTTTTTTGCTTGCTTTTTGGGGTTTTCTTCTTATAGCTCTATTTTCTGTGCTTCCCTGAAAGACATCAAGGTAGTGTGTAGAGGTGCAGAGCCTCTGAACATGGGGGGGAAGAAAAAGATGACCTCTGGAGAAGTAAAGCAGCAGGAAGAAAATAAGAGGAACAATACACACTACGTTGTGGGGTAAGCCTCTACCTGCGTGGTCATCCATTTGTTGTTTATTCCTTCCCAAATTCAAAACAGCCCTGTTATCTTGCAGGTCAGCTGCCCACACAAACAAGTGTGTCTGTCCCCACCTCAAAGTATCCCTTCTTTCCATCCAGCTGTGTACTTCGCTGGAGCCATGTTGGCCAAGGAAGGACAATGGTCCCAGCTTTGCTATCCAAAGTTAAGTCCTGGCCTCTTGGGCACATTTGGGGTTCTGCCAATACATCTGGAGATTTTTAAGTGCATAGGGCAATGGGGCTCCAGTTTTTCCTGCCAGTTTGCAGATATCCTACCACCTGTAGCATTTTACTCCTTAACACCACACTATTCTGAATAGGGCTGTAGACTACAACAAGCAGTACATCAGAGAGCAGGCAGCCCAGGTTTTCCTCCAGCAAAGCAAGGCAAAGAAAAGTTAATCGACTCTGCTCTTTGAAGCTTGAGATAATTTCTCAAGAACAGGCAGCTCAAAATACAAAAATCTTCCATCAGAGCCCCCTTGAGAGACAGATGACTGTTACTACAACTAAAGCTGTCCTGGGGCAGAGTGGGTCAAGCACAGCCATCTCAAAGCTCTTCCCCTGCCAGAGTGCAGTGTCAGATGCTCAAGGAAGAGTAGAAGACCTTGCTAGAGGTATCTTTGTGTCCCTTCAGCAATTAACAGTTGGGGATCAAAGCTCTTTGCGCACACAGGCTGTAGGAGAGGATTTGTTTCTTAGCGCTATTCTCCATGGCTCCATTCCCCATAGCTCTATTCTCAGCCAACTTGAAAAAGACACTTCCTAAACCCAGTTACATCAGCACTCATGTGCCACAGCCAATTATTTCTCTGTCAAGTGGTGCCTAATTACAGGCAGCCACTTACTTTGTGCACAAGCCTTTCTGCTTGGCAAGGTCGGAGGCACACCTTGCCTCAGTGCTTTCTGTGCCCAAGCAATGTGGGGCTGCTGGGAGGGGTCACAGACAAGAGATTACACTAGAGTCACAAGGGGATAGTACAATTTGTTGGGCAGGAGCCCAGCACACAAGCACATAATCCACCAAACGTGGTCAATGGTGAGACCAACAGCATGTGTGAGCATACCCTTCAGTGTACCCTGGGTTTCGAAGAAACCTGGTTCAATCTGGAATGGGCCATGACAATGCTGAGGCTGCAATCCAGTGTGCTATGCTGGATTAGATTAACTATATCCCTCTTTTCTGCCATTTATTGCTGTCTCCGAAGATGTGGCAGAACAACTCCACAGGTAGGACTTCGCCTGGACAGTCCAGTTTACACCTGGAGTTAGCTGACTTGAGGCTAACCTGGAACAGACCCCCCCCCCCCCCAGATCAGACTGGGTTAGTGAGTGACCATACAGGTCATACTGGTCAGGCCAGTAGGTGGGAGATAGCTGGGAATCTCTTCATTTCATTTAGCATGGATGACGACAGCCTGACTATAGCCTTGGATCTTCTTACAGAGAGAACTCTAGATAGTTTGTGAAAAATAGACTCATGACAGTAAATACCAGATGGTTTTTGGAAGGAGGACACACTCGGGAGAATGACCCAGTGATTAGTTATGAATAGAATACGATCTAGAGAAGAGACTCTTCCTGTCTGCAGCCACCCAGACCCTGTGGCAGCAGGCATGTTTTCAGCAAATGCAGTTTAAAGTATAATTTTAAGTTATTTAAAAGCTGACAAGCCTCACTTTTTATCTGCCAGCAATTTTTGAATAACAAATTCAGGATAATCCTAAATTTTATTCGCCCAATAACGATCAGTCCACAGATCACTTACAAGCAATTGCACTGGTTTTGGGTATTCAAGTCCCAGGTGCTTTGCTGTGGGCAAGTAAAGGACATCAGTTAGGTTTCTGAGAGAATCTTTATGCTGTGATGACTTGCAAACCCACTCTAAAATATACAGAAAAGGTATTATTTTACCCAATCTAGAAATGCAGTAAAAGTACACGAGTAATCCAGTTACAGGAAGGAGCAGGGCAGATGCCAAGCCTGTCAGGGGAACTGGAGGACAGCAGAGATAAATGCAACTTATGTGCTTTAAAAAGAAATCAATAAATACAATCCTTGTTTTACTGTTTTTCCCCCCAACCTGCTAAAATATGCAATTAGCTCATTTACAAATCAAGCACTGATGGTTTACAGGCAAATTGCTCCTTGTTTGCTTCCCTTCGCTTTTGAAGGTTGAAGTTAATGGAAAAATTACCAAGAAGTTTCTAGTTTGGTGTGTCTTCCAAAGTTATGTGAATTTCAGTAAAACCAATATGTTTTCTGAGACGTTTTCAATCCTCTCCAGCCCCTGTCAGCTCCCCACACCTCCCAAACAAATCTATGAAAAAGGATATTCGTGGTAAAATTTCCATTTGGATAAAGAACGTTTCATTAAGGAACAGAACGAGACACTGAATAAAAAGTTCAGACCGATTCTAGTCGAAACACAGGCTAGATATATTTTCACAAATTGCTTTTCTTAATCTACTTTCTTATTATTTTTCTGCATTTTTTTAATGGAAAAAGATATTCTGATAGAAAGGACTTGGAGGGTCCCAGTTTGAACCATACAGAGGTTTTATAGCTCCTGGGCGCTTAGCAGATTGGGGCTCTGTTTGTTTTAAATATGCACTACATTTATTCCAAATAAACTCCATAAATCAATCTGTATAATAGAAACCAGAAAAGTTTATGCAAAACAAATATAGAAAGTCATAAATACTGTGTTTAAGATGTCATTTTTGTGGCTGGTATATTTCTATGGTATGTTTTTACTGTTCGTGGGATAAATTTTTCAGAAACATTAAAATCTTTCCTCTCCTCCATTCTCTATAGGTTTACCCCAAAGAAATAATGAGGCTAGCTCTATAAACCAGCATTTATTAAATCCAAATGGGCACTTCATCTTACAGTAGCTTTCAATATAATCTATTTGATCTTTCAAAGTAGTTGGAAAATGATTTCAAGGGGAACTTTCACAGAACAAATTAACTTGAAAGAAGAGAACATTTTATACCCCAAAGAGGGAGGAAAGCAATTTCCTCAGTTTTTCTCTTTCTGGATTCCCCTTAGCCCGACTGCAGATACGCCTATTTGAAGAGGCACTCTCTGTGGCTGCTATTGCATGATCTTAGCAGCGATGCCAGCAGCTCATGGAAAGCAGGGTCACAGACCCATGGGCCCATATGGCTACAACCGCGACAAGTTCATCAAATGAACTTGTGAAACTCCAGATTGCAGAGGAGATGGGAAGGAGCAGACTCATGGAAACTAAATTAAATGGTTTGTTCAAGCTGCAATTAAAAACCTACCTCTTAAAAAGTTACCCTTCTGTATTTTTGGAGGGACTTTATTTCCTGCCCGCTACAGCTCTTCAGACTGCTTGTTAAATAAGTAGATAAAAATAGCACTGGGGCCATAACCTGGTCAGCAGATTGAGGCACCCGCCAATTTTAAGAATCCAGAGGTTAAGGCATTACAGGGACATAGTGAGAGGTTGAAGCCCCAGTGCAGATGGGGCGCCAGGTGTTGGGGTGTTCCACCAAGTACTAAATCCATCAGTTGGGGAACACGATGTTCCCATTCTCTCTCCAACAGCCCACTGTTTCCCTTTGGATTCATTCAACTCTTGCATGCATTAACAAGCCTTTCTGAGCAAGTTTCTCAAATAACCAGCAGGACATTAGGAATCTCCATCCAGTTTGAAAGCTCTGTATGAATCATCTTCATCAGTCCAATTTATAAATGCTAGTTTTCTCTGTCTCCATGCATGTGAAGGCTGCAGGAACCAAGCAGAGAACAGAGTTGAGAAGCACTAGGCATTTTGAGACATGGGGATGAGACAGAGCCAAAGGAAGAAAAGACAGAAGTTTTCTCTGTTTGAATGCCAGAGGATTTGGGAGCAGCCTGGCTGAAGCATTTCATCCTAGGCCTGGATTGCACCATTCCCTACAGCACACTGAACTGAAGATTTCCATCTCCAATGTCTGCTGTTCTACATTCCCTTGTAAGTTAACAAGTTTTCCTGAGGAGTGCTGGCTTCACCTTCCCAAGCTGTATAAACTCCCAGGAGGAAAAACTTAAGATTTTGAAAGGCTTTAGAAAAAGAGAATTTCCTTAATATGTTCTTTCAGAGACCAGATATTGTTGTTTCATCCTTTTGGTGAGGTGACGAGTGGTACATGCTTAAAGCTTTCCTATAAGTTGATTTCTTCTGTGGGGCTGAATTACTGTCAAAGGCACACAGTACTGGGAGTTACAACGCAAGATCTGAACCAGTATCCACCAGGTTTTCTTCCATAGCTGTACAGTGTGGTGGGGAAGGGCTGAGGAACACTTTGTCCTTATTTTAGAGGTGGGGAACCTGAGGCACGATGCGAGGACAAACATGTGATTTGGCCAATATCAGAAAATAGCCAACGGCAGGTCCCAAAAGCCTCGTTTTGGTACCCAAGCAATAAATACCTATCCCACTTTAATGATAGGGGTGCCTTTGAGATCTCTGCCCTTTCAGCACTGGATAAGGCTGTCTCTGCAGGCAAGCCTTTCTCTGCTCCTGATGAAAGCTTTATAGCCCACTTAGCAATACAGAAACCCTCTGGCAGATGCACATGCTGAAGACATTGCCGGCACCCAGGCACAAATGTAGGATCTGCCAAGAGCGCAAACTTGATCACCTCTCACTGGACACCTACTTCCTCCAGCACCCAAAAACCTACCCAGAGCCAACAACCACCAAGCTGCAGACAGGGGCTACCCACTGGCTCGGGGCTGTGAGAAACCTCATTTCACCTTTAACCACCTTTCTCAGCACAAGCAATCTTTGTCCGAGCTAAGAGCCATGGCCTGGCACTTACCTCTGGGCCAGCTACAGAGCTTCCCTGTACGCTCTGTAACCTTCCAAGAGGGACAAAATCATCTGCTGCTCCATGTTTAACCCAGGCAGGTGGTTTTACCACATGCTGCTCAGTGGATGCTGTGTTCCAGCCCAGAGGTGACTGGATTTCACTCGTTTAAAATGGGAGTGGGGGGACGGAGACTAAGGAAGAAAGCAATCCTTTTAGGATGTGTTTGCTGAAGGGGTGTTGTGAAGCCTAACTTGCATTAGAAAGTCTCTTGTTCTCCTCTCACATTAAAAAAATAATTCCCCCCTTATCTGGAGATCTTTGACTCGTCTTTCCTAGGGGAAGCAGAAGGAGGTTGCAGAACTAACAACGATACAAGACGACGTATTCCAGGATTCCACTGAGCAGGCTGCAGGCCACGTTATTAAGTTATAAAACTAGATGTCTGGAGCAGGCATGGCTCTTTAGGACATCATACATCCCTGCCCCAGTCATGCTAGATCAGGTGCTCTGGGCGTCTTCAAAGTGACAGGCTCCCAAAGCTTTTGCTACAGCCAGCTTTGAGAAAGGCTGTTGACAAGGAAGAGAACTGTAATAAATGGGTAACTCCCATGACAAGGCAGAAAACTATTTATAGCAACTTTGAACTCCACTGCTGGATAAACCTACTGTGTTACTCTGTCGAAGAAGAGAAACAAAACAAGACACCCCTCCTCTTCAGGTGGCTGGATAAATCAAGCAGAGCGGAAAGCTTGATCCACAGCGAGCTTGACACTCCTGTATGTTGACCCAGGACAGTACAGCACCAAGCCCAGCAGAGCTTGAGGGAAGTCTCCCCTAAGAGCATGACTAAACATTTGCCTTTTCCCATTCCAATGAGGAAAAACAAGTGAAAGAAAAGCCATTTGGAGAGCCTTAGATGGATCAGAACTCCCTCAAAGTGTCTGTATGTGGGCCAAGGTTTTGCAGAAAAGGCTGATGATGTTTTGGGATGGGAATGCAGAGAGGTAGGGGTATATGCAATACACTGGAGATACGGGGCCAGGGTAACTGGCCAGCAGGCTGGGTGTAGGTGTGGAGCAGGTCTGCTGTGCTGTTCAGCAAGTTGCCATGGAAGCAGAACTGCCATGTTACAGAGCACAGGCGAGATGTGTAGGAGCAGGGTCTCCCTCGTGTAGCCTTTGGCAAGCTGCTGGAGGGAGGAAGCATGCTCCTGCAGATGCAGAGGAGGTGTCGGGGGACAGAACACTCCTCCCAGTTCTGGCAGAGACTTTGCAGATGCTCTAGCCAAGTCACGTTTTAACAGCCTCATGCCTCAGTTTCCCCAGCTGTAAACTATTACAGGGATGTTTTGTGGCTGAATACAGCCCCGTACCCACAAAGCAAGCAGAGCTCTTTGGACAGATGATCCCAAGGAGCATAAAGCATTTACTTGAGATTTTTTTCCTGTGCTTCTCTCTGATCTTTGATGCTGTCACCTAAATAATTTACAATGTGAAGAAGGAAAGAAAAGACCAGAAGCACTCACACCAATGCATCCAGCCTCCTCCAGGCGTGGCCCAGGAGCTTTGGGGAAGGAAGGAATGTGCTCCCACCCCACCTCCCTCATCAGACCTTCTGCATGATGACATGCAAGTGCTTGTTGATCAGTTTATGGATCTGGGGACTGACAGACTTTGAAGTCAGAGCTCGGCATCCCCAGTTATATGCTAGGACTTGAAAGGATCAAAGTTGCCAGCATTTTTTGAAGCCTCATGAATGAGCTGGGTTGGTAATGGGAGCTCAGAATTTGGGATTGGCTCCTAATCTCCCCAACAGCGTCATAAGCATGAGCATACATTCTGCAGGCAATCTGGTGGCCTTTCCTTGTCTGCTTAACACGCTGTGAGCTGCAGACGGAGGGCACGCTACAGCACTGCGACACATTGTGTTACTTATTTCTGTTTTCTTGCATGAAGGATGTATTCTGCAAGCAATTCTAGTGCAGGATTTCCTACGTGAAATCCAGACCTTCAACAAAGAGGCACTAATGACAACAAAAATGTTATTTCAGCTTTTAGATCCCATCTGGAGCTTGCAGATGTGGCAGACAGGGATAAATACCCCCTGCTTTTTTCACTGGAGTGACTCTCTCAGATTTAGGGACTGCACTCTCTCCTGTTACAGGGTCAGATTCTGGACAAGGGCTGTTTGGTGTCCTAGTCCTTATTAAGTGAACAGATTCAGGCTGGAGAAGAGGGGAAAGAAGGTACAGAGCAGCTCTGAGTTTGCAACCGCCTCTCAACAGGCTAAGAGTGACCCTCTTTCGTGCAAGGCATCTGGGGCACAGATACAAGCTGCTTCGAGTCTGATGGGGCTGGAAGGGGCAGAGGGCAGAATCCACGTGAGAAGTTTTACAACCTGTAGCCTGAGCATCAATCTACCAGCCTACATGATCTGCGTCTAGCGCACAGGTATAAATCAAACTCCTGAATATGAGTTTTCTTTGATTAACGTGTCCAACAACTTCCTTGCATTCCTTGCAATGCTCTTTGAAATTTGAACAAGCAAAGCTCTGTCCCAGCACCCCTGTTAACTGCTGTACAAGCAAATTGCCTGGCAGAAAGAGGAGCAGCAGGAATGCAGGCTGGTCAAATAGCCTTTTGATAGACCAGGCTTGCTGAGCTCAGAACTGCTGCCTGAGTCTGAGTTCCAACTAAGAGCCCAGACTCCTCCAGTCTGCCCTCATCCTGAGGTCCTCTTTGGGAGGACTGCTCAATGTGAGAGCAGACCAGACCCTGGCCCTTCATTGACTGAGTGGCTGCTCTTCAAAGTCCAGCCTTGCAGTTTTGTAGCATTTCATGCACACAGAGCCCCCAAGATCATACCATCATCCACCACCAGGAAGATACTTGCATGTCAAGAGTCTAATTCTCCACCATGACAGTCCATGTTACCCTCATGACCGAAACAGTCATGTGGCTTTTCTGGATTAATACATGTTAACCAACAGCCATGAATTCCCAGACTCCCCAAGCACTAATACAGCCTGTAAATGAGCCAGGTGGTATTCACCGCATTGCAAGGGACCACTGAGACATCACCAAAAATGCCTTTGGAGTTCACAGTACACCTCATGAGTATAGCTTATCAGTATCTGTCTTAACTAGGAAGCAGTTATAGGCTGTAAAATTCACATCACATATCCTGTTACTGAGATATTGTTCTTGGCCCAGAAGTTCAGTTCAAAGACACTCAAGACTCATGCTTGAAATTCAAGACCACCTCTCTGCTTTCCCTCCACCCCATGGTGAGGAGATCAAATTCACCCTTTGCTGTGACTTACTTTTTTTGACTGGAAAACCATTAAAGACCGACATGCTGTTCACAGACATGTCACAGCTCTGAGTTCAGTCTGGTCCTGTTGCAAAGAGGCCTAATACTTTACACTGGCCAACACAAGTCCGAAGTAGCCTGCTTGAGGAAAAACTGATTACAGTAAGTCAGACAATATTAAAACCAGGAAGCCTGTATTAGTCCAAATAAAAAAGGTCTTCTGAGAGCACTGAAAGATCACATTTAGTATGAAAGCAGAGCACATACCAGAAGCAGAATCTGCTCAGTCAGTTATAAGGCTTCATACCTGGACACAGCAAATGGGAGAATGACCTACCCATTTGAGAGGGCCCTCAGTTTGACCCTGATATTATGAGAGCTGTGGATGAGCCTCCATCAGGCTGTTGTTACCCCATCATGCAATGCATCCAGAGGAGAACGCAGATGTCTTCACAATTCCCCAACTTCAGCCAAGTCTCCAACAGCAGTCAGACAAGGAACTTATATTCCCACTGCATTTTCTTCCTTTCTTCCCCATCTCACCTGTCCTCTCTCTTCTCCCCCTTTACACCAAGTACTCTGGTTTTACCATCCCAAAGTTCACATTTGCTTGGCCTTAAGCCTTCAAGGAAACACAGTCAAATTCCAGCAGCATCATCCCAGCCCTTCTTGATAGCTTTTCTCCAAAACACCATTGTCTTGAAAGCCATCTAAAGAACCCTTCAAAAGCTCTCTACAACTAGAATGGCATTAATGCTTACATTAAGAACCTTAACCTTCTCCATTTCACACTTTAGCTACTTTGCGTACCTGTTCTGCTTCCTCAGATTAAAAAAGAAATGACAAATTCTCTCAGCGAGAGTCCCCTCGGGAGCAGAGAGACACACTCACCGTGGAGCTCACTGTTCTTGCTTCCCTGGATGCCTCAGGCCCATAGAAACCGTGAGAAATCCCCACAAGTCCTAATGCACTCAGATCTAGACCTATCCCAGCTCTCAGCCAGCAAGTCTGCTGGTTTTTGAAATCGCAGCGACTCGCACGTTTTTGCACTGCAGGCCTTCAGTTCAATGCCTTGAGCGCCAGTGGAGACACAGGTGCACACGTATATCTACAGTCCACTCATTCACGGACCTCCAGTGCTTCTGGCTGGGGCACCGAGTGATAATTTTACACCTTTTAAGAATTCAACCAGGTATCAATAATCCAATAGTCACATGCCCAACTGGCACATAGCCAGACTTGGGGACATAAGAATTTACACTGATGTGCAACACAGCTCCTCTCCCTTCCATCTGAGAGCTCCTTTAAATACACGGTTTGGCTGGCAAAACCTTGAGGAATACCAGATTTTTAAGTCAGAACTGAAATCAGAACTGCTTTCATCAGGCACCATCAAATGAAAAAGGTCATTCAGAAGTCTTGTGTGATTTAATAAATATATATAATTTAACTGCTTGGGTTTCTTATTAGTGAACTTAATTGCTGTATTTTAGTTTACTTGCCATTTCTTAACTAAAAGCATTCTTGTTCTTTATGAGGCAGTCAGCAGGTGTACACATAACTTTATGTCAACATCTGATTACTACTTATTGCTCATTTAACTCAGCAAAAAATAAAAATTGGACCATGTCTCAAGAAAAATAAATAAAAGGAGAATGCTGTGGAGTTAGAGCAGAGAAGTTTTTTTTTAAAAAATCAAAACAGGAGAGGTTTGCTTGAATATTTTTTCCAAGTGCTGTTGTTATAGGTGTTTCCTGAGGAAGTGACGGACTTTTTTTCCCTCCCCCATGACTCGCACCCTCTAGTTTATTTTATTTTTTTTCCTTTAAGCACAGAGTCCGAGAGGTGCAAGCAAGCCAGCACACTGGACAGTTATTTCACTTTGCTGCTTGAATAAACTGATAGGAAGAGAACCAGACTTTTTACTCCAATTCAGTAAAGCAAGGCAGGGCATAGAGGTAGTAGTGTGCTTAATTTCAGGCAGGTGCCTTGCTAAGCTATGGCCTCTACAAGCCACACAAAACAGTCAGTGAAATTAAACGCCATCTAGTTATTTTATGACTGTGCCTCAGTGCGGTCCTCTTGCAACGGGAAGCCATCTGGCTGGGGATGGTGTTGTTCTGCATGTTCACAGCTCCCTGCTCAGCAGGATCAAGCCCTACTCCAGCGTGAAGACTCCTAGGACCTCTACTCCTTCTTCATAGGAGCTGCTCCAGGAGCATGATCGTACCAGGGCACTGCTTAGGGCCTGGTTTCAGTCCTTCATTGCCACAAACAGCCAACACGCCAGTCCTGTGGTGAGCAGACCTCTGCGCATGAGGTGAAATGTGGGCCCTCAAGCGTGTACAAAGGCCAGCTAAGGGTAACTCTTTATAAATTGGCCACTGCCTATGGCCAGTAATAGACCTGATTCTTGCTTCCTGCACCCCAAGCTGGGGATCCCAAAAACTTCACATCACCCTGAATAGGAGAAGGTGACAAGTTCTGCACCTGACCCACAAATCTCCCAGTTCAGGGTGGAGGCAACTGGATTCGTACTGTTGCTTTAGCTCTTTTACAGAGAGGAGCAGCTTATAAAAGGCAGAGCTTCAGGCATGTCGGAAGCTTTAGAGAAAGGCAGGTTCAGATCAGCAGTCAGCTCTAACCCATGTGTGCAGATGTGTAGATTATCCTCTAAAATTAATACCTAGGATGGTGCTGGTAGAGATGCAAAAAAAAAAAGGAGGAGAGAAGCCTTGTGTAGCTGTGCTGATGCAGCTATTGGGATTTAATCACTAAAAAAAGAAGGTTTTGACCTCTCCTTGCATACATGGATTCAGCTCCGCAGTACAGCACCTTCTCAGTGGAGCATGTCAGCTCAGGGACTCCACTGCATCTTACATGTTCAGCCAGCAACAGCTTCTTTGGGAGCACAGGCTGATCCAGGGCACAAGCAAAATGCTTCCTTTAGGACTTTGTTGCTATGACATTCTCAGCAGTCACTGTAAATCTTTGCTGTTTCCCTCCCCTTGCTCTTCAAAAACCAGTGTGGCCAATTATTCCCTTGCCTTCACAAACACCTCTCCTAGCCATCTAAAGTGCAATATTTAGCAATGGGAAGTTGCTTTTCTGACTGACAAGTTTCCAACCTGCTAAATGAGAATTGCTGCAGGAAGGCCATGTTTTCTCCCATTGGGTTAACACCCTTCCACTCAACTCTGCACAGATAGGCTAAAGCCAAGTCTTGATTCTTGGATACCCTGAGTACTGAAAGCTCAGAGAAAAGCTATTGCAAGGCCTTAACTTTGGTTTTCATGCACAGAAGATTCCAGTTAAGCTCAATGCAGAGTATGCCCAGGCTGGATCCTGCAGGATACAGGCCTTGGTGCCAGCTTTATGCATCTTTAGAGAGCAGCTGCCCATGGAACTGACCAAAGGGAAGTGCCAACAGTACACAGAAGCTGTAAATCAGGGTAGAAAGCAAAACTCAGATCTTAACTTTCTGTGCAGACACATAAGTGGCTAGCAAATTTGTGCTCTGGTTTTACATTGACACACCTGCTTTCAGTTCAGCATAGTGACTCCAGATTTGCATCAGCACTGCTGAAAAAAATCAAGCCAGTGACCCCTACCTCAGCTGAGGCTGCTAGTTAATCAGAACAGGGGCTGCACATTTTGGGCAAGAGACTTCCATGGGCTTTTGCCATTGTTCCTTAGCCAGCATTGATCAGAGAACTAAAAAGGGTTGCCAAGTCCTCAAAAGATTTTAGTGTGAGCGATGCAGACCACATGTGCTGAATGGTAAACAGCTCTTGAGGATCAGAATAAAAAGGTCTTTATAGTCCGAGCAAATAAAAGTAAATGCCAGAATCTAAATGAAATAGAGCTTTCCAAAAGCCTGAGGCTACCAAGATTTCAGAGCTGAAAGTGTAGCCTTGTTTGTTTCTTAGAAAGTCATGTTATCAAGAGAGGTGACCCTGTCCTGTTCCCAGCAAAGCAGCAGTGTCCTTTGATTCTCTTCTCATTTCAAAGCATCCCATCTGAGAAAAGTCAGTCCCCACCAGATTGCTTGAGCCTCCTATTAAAGCTAAGTGTAGCTGATTACTTTGTAAGTGGGTAGCCAGCAGAGAGGAATATTGCCAATGAAGCAAATACCATTTATTACTGAACAGAGCTATATGGAATACAGCAATCCAGTTTAAGCCACACCACCAGAAAGACGGTCCTAACACAGAGAAAGCTTTGAAATACTTTGCTTTTCTGTTTTAAAGATGTGTATGCAAAAAACAGAGCTGAAAGAAGGAGGGTTGTTACATTTGGGGACCACGAATCTGAGGACCAAGTAAAAGCACATGGGTTGGAAAGGACTCCAATTTAGCCGCTATAAAAGGACTGGCACTGCTGTATCCATGCTGGGTATGTAGAATTGTTCCACAAAGATCCTTGGTCCTGCTTCAAGCAGCCTCAGAAGCAGATCCCTTCAGATCAGTGAGGCTTTGTGCAGAAGACTGCCCAGAATTTTAACCCAGTTGGGAACCAAGGACTCCTGCAGGAATAAATCCTCAGGCAAAGGTCCCAGTTGGCCGCAGGACACATTGCCTCTGTGATGGCTGATGAATGCCTGCAGCTTTGAGGTTAGACACATTAGGTTTGTTTAAACTAAAGTTTTGGCTGCTGCAGCATAAACCTACTACTGCTCATGCAGTCCTCATAGGCTGTGCAGGGCTGCTTCCCCCACTTCAGCCCAACTGGTGTTGCAGCTGCTGCTCCGATTCCTCCAAGTGCTTTTACTCTCTGCAGCTCTGCCGATGGCTCTACAGCACCACTGGCACGGAACAGAATGAAATGCAGCCTCCCTGCCTCCTCTCAGCCCCAGTCCCTCCTTCTCTGGCCCACTGCTCCCAGTCTTTCCCCATCTCAATTGTTTTCCCAGTGCATTAACCAGCACTACCTCACTGATTTCAGTGATACTGCTCTCAGTTTACCCCAGTATGAAAGCACACGTCCAATCTGTGTGGCAAGTCTCTACAGTCCTGGCAAAACAGGCCTCTGTCTGTAGTGCCCATCTTCACTGCCTTCATCTCTGGAGGAGCAGAGAGGTGACAATAAACCAGTGCAAAGGAGAACCAAAGGGCATCTAAATATCACCCCTTCTAGCTACCACAAGGGTTGGGTCAGTAGTCAACATGTATGCCCTAAGCACTGGCTTCTGTTTTTCTTTACATCATTCAGGAAATTCCCTAAGGAAGCACCTCCAGTCTCTACCAGAGAACTTGCTTTGCGTGGGCAGGGACAGCCCAAATCAGGTGCAGGACAGAGGCACAGGACATGGAAAAATGCAGTGTCACTAGAGAGGCTGGAAAAGACAAGATGGTTCTCACAAGGGGAGAGATTTTAGGTCCTCTATCAGGGCTGGGGAGATGTTCTGAGATTAGATATGCTTTGACACTTGAAGCTCATCCCACCTCATACAAACCACACGGGTACCATTTTGAGAATGCAGACAGAAGGCCCATGTCACATCCTCTGTCCCTTTCTCCCCAGATCCTTACCCAATACACAAACCAACTATGGCAGAGTCTACAAGTTCGGAAAGCTTGTAAAGCAGCACCAACCCTTTAGTTCTTTTATGGCCCTATGGGTGAGCAGAAAAAGAAGTATGGTTCACCTTGGGCCTCTTTTTTCCAAAGAAATTCTTTCCAGTGCTGTTTTACAGGTTTGCACAGCCTTGCAATGAACAGAGACCCCATAGCAAAACAGGCATTTAAAAAACATGCTAAGCTACCGTGAAGTAAATTACTGACTTAACAGCCAGGCACCTACAGGTATAATTGGGTTTCATTTGAAGAACAAATTAAAGCAATGTGCATATTAGCCTCTGAGTCTGCAAGGGGCAGAAAAAGACAGAGTCTGGAAACTTTCCAAAGTGCACAAGATTAAAGAACCCCTGCCAAATAGCTCACAGGAGACAGCAGTCAAACCAAAGAAGGACCAGCTCCCAGGGAGAGCCAGACCCACACCTAGCTACATCTGCATGCAGGCTTCCATCAGAGGGACAGGGTGAAGGCTGCATTTGAACCATAAACTGCAAAGCAGGGGAAGAGATGGGTCAACAGAAACAAGGGGAGCCTGATGGGGACACAGAAGGACAGGGCAGTGTGAGCAGTTAGATGGATATTGCCATTATTGGCTCATAATGCTTCATACTCCACTGAACTGTGAAGTTAAGTGCCCTTTTCCTAAAGCCCAGAGGCAGCCATACAGACTTCCCTCTCCTCTCCCAGTATCAAGTCTAGCACTTCAGTATATCTTAGGGCTTTACCATTACGTGTAACTTCTGTCAAATCCCAGTTCATGTGCTACCAAAGACTAAGGTGGGATAATACCCCTGAAAAACTGAAAACAACACCCCACTCACCAAAAGATTCTCCCACCGCAGTGACAGTATGTCACAGGCCATAGTTTCCTCAGATATACAGCACTTTGAATTGCAGGAATGTTTGACTAGAGCAGGAGTCTCTTTAGAATGTCTCCAGAGAGGGATGGGACCAGTTTCCTTACTGGCTTAGCCTCCTCCATCCACACCTCTTCTCCTGCTTGCCATCTCCTTCTCTTTGCTCCTGCCAAAGAGGAGAGCAAAGGATGAAAACAATTAACCAGCTGAAAGGGAAAATAAATAACAGCCACTGAGGGCTTCAAAGTTAAGCAAGGAAGTAATTAGTGGAACGGCTGAAAGAGGAAGGCATCAAGAAAAGGCAAAATGGTAAAAAAGTAAGATGAAAGAAGCAGGGAGAGATAATGAACAGTCTATTAGCAGCTTCAAGGCTGGTCTTGGATGTTATCCTCCAGTTATTTCTTCCCACCCTGTCCCTGGAGGAGTGGCTTTCCTTCAAACCTGTTTAATTTCTGAACTCTGTGCTGCTCCCTGTCCACAGACAGGGCCCAGATCTAACTGTTGCTTTCTCTCTTCTGACCGAAAAGGCCACTGAAAGTCTCAGCACTCGCCTTCCCCAGACAAAGCACCTGGATTTCAGCTGTGCAACCCAGTCCTAGTCAGGCAGGCAGTGACTGCAGGTCAATGTTTTTCTCTTGACAGCACTGTTCACAGTCCTGCCCTGCAGAGTCAAAGGACTCGGATGACTGTGCTGAAGGGCAGTCAGACCTTTGGAGAAGGGGAGCAACTTGACATGAAATCCTGCTAGCACAGTGCAAAGGGAGGCTTGGCTGGTGTCGATTCAGAACATGAGACTATAATAATATTTGCCCTCGGTTCAACCTCATATACTGCGTACAAAAGCCTCTGTTCGAATAAAGGAATGGCCAGGGAGACATGAACTGAGAAGAGCCAAGAAACTCAAAGCTAAGTCCCAATTCTCTTCGTCCGGAAATCTAACTGTTTTTGAAAGAAACAAAAACACACCGAAGGTAGACAAGGAAAGGGCAGGACAGATTTCTTGCTGAATTTTCTCAGTTTTCCTTGACATTATTTAAGAAGGAGAGCGCATGCGCATGTGTGTTCCACAGAAAGGGTTCAAAATACGCATATTTTTTTTTCCTCATTCAGGGAACCAGTATGGCTGTCAGAGCAGGCTTGGTTTCCTGGATAAATGAAATTGTAGTGTTTTTTTATAGCATGCAGGATTCAGGCAATCTAGGCCTCACCCTGCCCCAATTTTGACCTAGGACAAGCCACTTGCTCACATGGCTCAGGAACAGTCATGAGGGGACACATGCCACTGCTTTTGTAGTCACCCAAACCAGAATACCTTCAGCATCTCCCTGACCTACCTTTGCCCCATAATTTTTGAGAGGGTTGCTGTGCAGCACATGG
This sequence comes from Balaeniceps rex, assembly GCA_013401315.1. Lineage (NCBI taxonomy): Eukaryota > Metazoa > Chordata > Aves > Pelecaniformes > Balaenicipitidae > Balaeniceps > Balaeniceps rex. Next base: position 24,662 of record VYZW01043212.1, on the reverse strand, counting down.
AATGCCAAGGCCTTTAATGATACCTGGTCCTGGCACTCCAGGAAAAAAAAAATAAAAGCCGATTGTCAAGAGAAGGGTAAACCCGGTCCATGGCCAGAGGGGTGTCAGGATAGAGTGAAGTATTTCTCCATCCCTCACCTAGACATGCTACTTTCAGCACAGCATTCAGATAACTGCCTTGGCAGAAGTTGTTTTTGTAGCTGATGAGACAGACTGATCCCTTGAGAGACATTTGAGCCCATACACACCACTAAATATATCAGACACTCAGTTTGGTTATATGAATGCTGGTAACCAAGCTTTCTGGGCAATGAAGACCAGTGCAGCAGTGCTGAGGCACCAATATTTAGGAAATTCCAGTTGAGTGTGTTTTTCCAAACATGTTTGAGAAGGTCCAGGCAGGCTTACCTGCCCCAGACACTACCTCTTTCTCCTTGAGGTGTATTTAGCCAGATGGCAGGTGTTTTATATTTAGAAAAACATTCATTGAGTAGGAAAACATTTGTACAGGCAGGTTCACCTCAGAGGACTGACTTACTTTCTCCCTCTTTTGTGGGAACAAAGAACCTTGCACCAGACCCTGGAGCTCCCCACTAGCTAACACTGTCTACATGTGAGACCACGTGGGGCGAGACCTGGGCTGTACAGCCAAGGTACTGATGGAGGACGGCTCCAGGGAGGCAGCATGCTGGTGCACGTGGCACTGGTAGGCTGAGACAGGAGGGTGAGATTATGGATACCTTGCCTGACAATCCAGATGTGACTTAGATATGCACGCAAGAAGCAGACCCATACTGTTGTAGCTGCTTGTATGATTTTTTTTTTTTTTTTAAAGAATGCTAAAAGATTGGTCCTCAGCCCTCTAGCCTCCTAATGGGCTGGGGAGGGTGGTTAAATCCAGGTCAAATGCAGCAGTCTAACAAACTCAGCAGTATATCAGTAACAGTCCCATGAAGGATCAGCTCTGCCAGACTCCTCCAGACACCTGCTGTTCCATTCGGATAGCAGCAAGAAAGGGCCAGTCTTGAAATAAGCAGAGCCATGAGCAGATATGGCCAGGAAAGCAAGTAAAGCCTGAGGATGCTATGACCTAAATGGCTACAGTTATTCCAGATAGTTCCCTTGCTAATGGGGCATCTTCTGCCTAAAGATTTGTCAGGGAGCAGCAAGGGCCAGCTGCTCCCTCCAGGACAGGGAGCCAAACATCAAGCATGGTAACAAGGCCAGCAGTGCCAGGCCCTTGCCAACCAGCACCCAGCCCCACCATACCTGAGTGAAGAAAGCAGGGCAGACATGGCGGTGGCAGACAACTTCAGCTGATCAGCTGAACCCAGGTCATCAGGCAAATCCATGCTGATAGGGCAGGTCTGAGGTCAAGCTGGGAGTCAGGTCAGGGACAGACACAGTCCAGTTGTCACTAAGCAAGTCCATAGTGACAAGGCACACCCAAGGTTAAGACAAGAACAGAGTTAACAGGGCAGGGACCACATCAGCAAGGTCTGTAGCCAGGCACTGGCATGGCTTGTTGGAGGTACTGGCATGCATTCCTACAACATAGCTTAAGGAAGGAGAAGCAGCTCAGGTCTGAACTTAAATGGAGTCCCAGGGCCCATTAGGCAGAGAGTGTGGGTGGAGGCCCCAGGTGAGACCTGTGAATGCACTCAGGGCCAGCTGACTGCCTGAAGCACGGCTGCATCGGGTAGAAGCAGGGACAGCAGCTGTACAAGAGGGAAAACACGTGAGGACAGATTTCAGCCCTCGTGATTGCAGTTTATGCTATAACCAAATGAAGAGGATTTTGTTATGCAAGGACCTTAGGAGGCTGAAACTCAGTAAATGTCAGTAACTGGTGTTGCCATAATATCTCCATAAAAGGTACTGCTAACAGCATCTTCTATTGCTTCTGTCAGATACTGTGTTGTTCCTGTCCCTAAAACCTAAAAAATCTTTCTGAATCCCAGTCGTAGCTCTTTTAGTCACATCACTGTCCTTGGACACTTAAATTTCAGGCTAATCAAACTTTAAGATACCTTGACTAGTGAGAGTTTGTTTACCTCCATTTAACGTCAGCTCCTGAGCAAAGCCTGGTTGCTACTGCCTGCAGCCTTTCCCTCCACTAAATGCAGTTCCTCAGTTGGCAGTTTCAAGGCGATCTGTTAGTGATGATCCGGAGTGCCTTCAATTCAACGGGTGATCTTTTCCATGGTTACCAGCCCACATGTTAGAAAGCTCAATGGAAAAGTCCTTATCTTTCCTTCCAAGTTACAGACCGCCCTGCAGGTGCAGCCTTTACTGATCCCAAAACCCAAGACACAGCAGTGACAGAAAGATAACATGAACTATTCTCATTAAAGCATCATTTGCAAGTGAACTTGGATTTTGCTGTTTGCTACCAACACATACTGCTACCTATATAGATAACACTGCAGTGTACCTTACTGCTGGGCACATGGATAAATTTCGGTGGTCAGTGTCAGCAGGGGTTTAGACTGGATGATGATCCAATGGTCTTTTCTGACCTTAAAAATCTATGGCTTGTTTAACAGATGCTTCAGAAATTAATGCATTACGCATTTATGCAAAGAGAAGTGAACCTCTGTCCAGATGAATTTGATCTGGCAGTATAGGAATGTGCCTTTAGGAGTGGTCAGGCAGTACTTTCTTCCACAGCTACAAAAGCACATCAGGATTTGCACTGGTTATGCAAGAAAGCCAGGTGTTGTGATTGAGCCAGACAAGTACAGAGCGGAACAGACACTGTTTGAATACACGTGGGCTCAAAACAAGGCTTTCCCTTGTGGAAGGATGTTACTGGCCTATCCTACAGGCTTGCTATTTTGTTGGTAAGTCTCATCGGTGCCTATCCTTCCAGCACATGTGCTTTTGTTCCACTATACCATGCAACAGCCTATAACTTTCTGTACATGTCCCTGCAAATTACTGAGCAATTATATGCAACAGGTACAAAACCAAACTTCATGTAACTTGCCCTTGCTTTGAAAAAATAAATTATTTTTAAGGTTACTACAGAGCGTCCAGGATTGATTTAATGCTGTTGATGATCATGTTGCAAGTGACATCTTAATTAATCTGTACTGACATTACTGTTTGGAGCAAAAATTGCATTCTGGATTTACATGGGACTGCTTCAGAAGTCAAAAGCGGTTGGCTCTGGTCTTGCCAGTCTTACACGTGTGTTTACTGACTCGCTGGGCACTTCCTCATTCTGCTATAACACAGAAAGTGTAGAAGTCGAACAGTGTTATCACCTTGATCTCCAGCATGGCTGAAGTGGCCCTGCTTGTGTGTCCCAGCACACCCTCTCGTATGAAGAGGAGGGACAGGGAAAATTAGGATGCAGGCACTTTACTGCATTTAGATAAGCCACTGCAGATCTAAAGACTGGCTTACCTAGTTTCAACTCTGACAAACTGCATCTGTTCACTAAAGAGAGAAAGTGAATTAATCCTGCTCACTGCTAAAGTGTGCTGCAAAAGAGTAGTATGTCCTTTATTATGCAACTGGAAAAAGTGAGGCACGGAGAAGTTCCAGTGAGCCAGCTAGTCCAGTCACCTGAGGGATCCCAGTCTAGTGTTCTGCTACATCATGTTGCCTATAATTTTATTTACACACTGCTCTCCATTCTCATAAGTTAAGGTCTGGGACCTAAAATCCTCCCCCATGTTTGCTGGAGTTTGAAAACTGGATGCAAGCCCTGTCACTGCAACCTATTTCTAAATAGCCTACTGATTTGTCTTTCTGTAACTTTTTTCTTTTGATCTCCAGGGCTATTCACAGTTCAATTGCTTTCCAGAGATGACTTGTTGCAGTTTGCTTTGGTTTGAACTGGGCTTTGAAACTAGTGACCAGGATGCACCACAATTCTGCAAAAGATCTTGAGGAAACAGCAGGGTAATTTATGAGACAAGCTACTAGTCTTCAAAGCATAACATCTTTCCAGCAGAAGTCCCTTTTCTTCAAAGGAAAATTTGCCTTTGCCTTGTGAACTTGCATTTTTATATATATATACATATAACAAATATTTATTTTACACCCACCATGTCTGTGGCATAATGTGTGTGTGTATAAAGGCCAAATGAAAGCAACTGCCCTCAAAGTGTTGGAAGAGATGTTGTCAGAAGATGACTGCTCCCAACCCCTCTGCAATTTAAAGAGAGATTGTAACATGCTCTATGGAAGCAACCAGCAAGGGCTGGCCTCCCACAGGCCAGTGTTCGAGCAGGAGCAGAGAGCACGCCAGCATCTGACAGAGGAATGGAACCTGTGGGGATGACTCTGGCAGCAAGGAGTCTCCAGGGAAAACAAGCTCAAGCAGATAATTAGAAAGGCAGGACTGTAGTGCTGGCCTGGGAAAGTTGTGGCTCTGCCCTGATGGTTGATGCTGGACAACTCATTTCACTGGCCCCCTTTTGCGACTGGAGCTATCTGGAAAATACCAGAATGACCCTAATTTGCCCTCCCCAAAACTCTTCAATGCTGTCCCCTGCTGTTAAACAGAGGGTTGAGGAATGGCCTTGGATACAGCCTCCAGGCTGATCTGTCTGCCTCCTTCCCATAGCAAGGCTTTCCAGGCAGCAAACTGCTTGCCTGAGCAGGCCAGAGGGCGCACGGGGAGCCTGCTAATGTGTGGTCTGGGCTTGCTCGGGCATTGCAGTATGCTGAAGGGTAGCCTCCAGCTGTCCCACAGCTGTGCTTCTGGTTCACAGCCTCGATGGGCAACAAACCTGGCCTTGGGGGCAGCCAAGAGGCGTCTCATAAACAGTGGCTGATACTGTCCTGACCCAACGAACTCTAAACCCTGCCCCCACCAAATAACAGGACACAGTTCTCGGAGGATGGAGGGAATGGCTGTAGTCAATGTGAGGCAAATGGTGCTTTAGCTATGCCAGGCGAAGATCAGGAATGCCTCTGCCCTGACCTCTACATGCTAAAGGACACGAACAGCCTGGGAATGGCCTGGATGTGCACTGCAATGATCCCAGCCCCATCTTTCCCTCCACATGTTCCCTGGAACAACTCCCTCTTTTCCTAAGGAAAGCTGCATCCTTACACAAAGTACCTTCTTCTGAGTGCTAGGACAATGAGAATGGATCACAGGTCCTGCTGGAATTAGTCCTAAGATGGGGACTCAGCCATTCTGGAGCACAGATGGGGTCAGGTTAGGTTTTTTCCCTACAAACAGGAGAAGCCATGTGGTTTTCGTATAATTTGGAACGTTTTCTTACAGAATGAAGATTGATTAGATGCCTGGAGTTCCCCAGAAACAATGTTGATAGTGTTAGCAGCCTGCACACCACAAGAACCCATTCATTAAAAAAAAAAATCCTCATTTTTAATTTTTTTTTTAAACTTCATGTTCTTGGAAAAAGAAGCTTATTGGGTAACTATCAGAGTTCCTCTTTCATCACCTTGTCATAAATCCCACAGGCTCTGAATTCCTTTAACAATCTCTCAGTTAAATTGTGACCTGCCTATTCTAATAAATAAACCTTTCCCGCCCCCCCCAAAAAAAGCTGGAAACAGCCAAGAAGTTGCTCCCCCTTGCCCTTGCTCCAAGTTCTGCTAATTGAGACATCAAAGCAGATGGAAAATCAAGGTTGTGCCTGTATAATCCCTGGGCATTAACCTCTCTCTCTAGACCATTTTCAAACAGGGCAATTAACTTCTGCCAACACAGATCCCCCTCTGAAGTTTCAGCTATACATTATATTCTTCTATCACTATTTATGTGAATGATGAAACAGCTGCTGTCTTTCACCCTGAGGTGGCTGTACCTTGGGGGCAGGTGATGTGTTCCTGGGTATATTTTGTACGAACTCTGACAGTCAGGCAAACTGACATCCCAACACAGTTCCAGACCAAAGCCATGCTGGCACTATAAGGAGTGAAGGCTTTTCCATCTTCACAAGAGCACTGACAGGTAAATCTGATACTGCAAGCTGTGAAAGACACTCTAGAACCAGGTTGGAGATGTTATTGCTGTAAAGGGTAAATTAATGAAGAAACTGCCTAAAATTCATAGACCATGAGGGTGTGCTTGAAAAATGACCCCTGGGCAGATAGGAAGCAGTGTCACCTTAACTACATTGGACCGGTGCTTTGCTCCCTTATGGAGACCTGCAGGGTTAAACAATTGCAGGACTGCTTCATGCAAAGACACCAAGATACTAGTCCAGGTCACCAGCTCAGCCCTCCAGGCCTTGTTACCTCTTCATGTCAGCTGCTGGGCTGCCAGGCCTCCACAGCTAATGTCCCCTGGGCTAGCCAAATCCCCTACAACCAGCATTGGCAACATACCCTGAGGCATCCAGGCAAAAATGATCACGACAGCAGCCGTTGTAGTTGCTCTGGCCACTGTGAGACTACTGTGGAGCTGATCACTGTTGGCTCAGAAAATACATGGGAAGAGCTGCACTGTAGGTTTAGCTGCCTTCCTTGCTTGGATCTGCAGCGGGGAGAAACAGGAGAGCAAGCCCACAGGAGGTTTGGTTTAGGAGGCGAGAGAAGTGTGCTGTTTCAGTAGGGAAAGAATATTGTGTATTCTTCTGCACGATGCCAAACCTGACAGGGAAACAATTACAGGGGTTTCCCTGCCCCAAAGGCAGAAACAGATCTGCCATGGTGGAGAGGAGGAAGAAGGGAAGGGGTGAATGATCTCCCTTCCTTCCTACTGTGACAGGGAGCCATGGGAGCACCCCCTCCCCATTATTCCCCCAATATGAACAATGCAGCTGCTCCCCAGATTTACCCAGATCATTTAAACATTGCAAAGAAACACAGGAACATCTTCATGATGGCCCTTCTGTGCTATGCATTTGCCCCATCCTAAACAGAAAGCTCCACCATGGAGCAATGTCTAATTCACACTGAGCCCCATGGATATAAACATCTCATTTACATCCTGAGAAAAGATAGTGCCAGGCCTCCCAGGGGCCACAAAAGGTCTGCAGCACTTTTGTACCTGGTTGGACAGGGTAACATATATGTACCCATGTTATACAGAACAAACAGGATGCATAAATTAATGTTGCCCTTGGGCAAGAACAGATCAGGCGGTGCTTGTTTTCTCCCTAATTTGCTGGCATAGTTGTTCTGCTGGTGAATAACCCCAGCGAAGCTCCCTGGCACATTTTCACTCATATTTAGCTCAAGCCTCTGAACATTCAGGAGAGAGACTGAAATGGGACCAGGCTTCAATGAAAAGCCGGCCCTTAACACACATATTTAACTGCTCTATGCGCTGAACACATGATTGTGCTTAGGACAATACGCTGCTCCCCAAAAGGGCTTGCAGGTTTCCTTGTAGAGTGCCAGCGACAGACACGGCTCATAAGCCCCATTTCTCCACAGCTTCTGCCTCCCCCTGTCAGATAGGACAGTCCCACTAAGGCAGATGCAAAATACAGCCTTAGAATAACTGTATATAACCTGTCACTGATTTAGAGGACCTGGGTTGAACACTGTAGGTTCGGAAAATATCAGTGGTAAAAGGCAAAAATCTGCAGCTTTCCCTCTTGAGGTATCTGTGTGAGTTACTTCACATCCCTGCACAATGTAGAGTGGAGGTGTGACATGCCCCCAGCTCTGAATGTGTCCCTACGGCCCTTCAGCAGTGGTAATTCACAGTAAGCCACAGGACAACTGAGCAGAGCTCCTGATTCAGCCAAGCACATTTGGCATGTGCTTCAGTTCTTCAGTGATGGGGTACCAGTGTGTGAGGCTCCCTGCCATGTATGACAACGTGAGCATCTGACACCCTGGCTAATACACTTCTAGAATTAGCCTGTTTGTCCAACAGATGATTAGAAGTAACCCTCACCTCTGGCAGGAGTCGTTCCTCAAAAACACTCACGGCCAGGACCCCATTTCTTCTCCTTCTCCACCCCAGGTGCTGGGGGGGTTGGCTCGCCTTCAACCTACAGTGACCCACACCTACTGCTGAGACCCAGCAAAGTTTTCTCAGTGTCCAAGTCATGAAGAAAGAGCCCAGCCATCCATACTCAGCTTGGGAGGCACAGACGAGCACCAGAGCTTCTCTCCAAAGCTTCCTGGCAGGCTCTGACTTGGAGAAGAGGGAGGGAAAGAAGAAATATGAAAACACCCTTTCCCCTTTCAGAGAAGTGTGCTGGAAATAGGTCTGCCTGCCAGCTTTTGCAGTGTAGTTGCCAGGCAGTAGTACTGCTTTGCAGTCCAGGATCAACAAACTACACATTTGTATTCTCACCAGGGCCAGCATTATTACTGCCACAACTTAACACCCTTAAACAGAGACTGCCGCAGCTGTGAGAGCTATCTTGGGAATCAGGACAATTGCAGCAACCAGTTGATGAAGGACCCACAGAAGAGTGGCTGCTATTAACCTCATGGATGAGGCAAAATCTTTCCTGTTGCGGGTAGAAAACAAAATATCTGGTTCCCAGATGGATGGAAGAAGATGTGTAGGAAGGAAATGGACCAACCAGCTGAAGATGGAGCCTTTTGGATGGACTTCCTGGTGGCTTGACCACAGCCAACAACATTGCTCAAGCAGGATGCTGTCACTAGCACTGTGGGAATTAGGACTGGCACCCACCACAATCTGTTGGCATAAGCAAGCCCGCTGCCACCTGACCAAGAGCCTCTAACTTTCTCCGTCTCTCCTCATCACCTTGTCTCTCTCCCTCTGCCTTCATATCCTGACACGGTACAACCACATATTCTTCACTGTATCCTCCCAGATCTCATATGCCAAGCATGCTCCTTCTCTGTTGCAATTGCCTTTTTCAGAAGAGCAACCCCACAGAGACTTACTGACCCTGGGAAGGGTGTATAAAGCCAAAATCCCTATAATTTTCTGCACACCCAGTTTCCCAACTGAGTCAAAGATGCATTAGACCATGAAAAATAGCAGAAATTTGACTACAGCTACTACATCTAGACTACTAAATATACATCATGCAAATGAGAATATCGTTTGTTTTGAATCTAAACAATGGTGCAGAAAATGTGGCCCCTCATACAACCTCAGCAACACCAAGTGACCAGTTAGTTGTGTTCAGCCAATGATTCATCAGCCAGCAAGCAGTAACAGACGCAATTAAACTCTTGTGGCAGTAGAAATAAAATTGAGATGCTGGAAATGCTTTGCTTTTTCCACACACAGATCTGACTCAGGTCATTGCAGAGAGTTGGAGCAGGCTCCAGGTGAAAGGGTTTAGGCATGGTAATTACAGCATGAGATTCGCTGTCAGTATTTGCAGAGCAATCCCTTCGCGCTGCATAGCAATGGGCAGGGTGATTGAGAGGATAACGATTCATTGTGACCAAGGGTTTTCTTCTCGCTCTTGATTCCTCTGAACCTCTCAGAACATGGACAGGATACAAATAAGGAAAAGCACAAATTCTGTGCTTTGACCAGTTCTTCTTCTCTTCCTGGGACAGCACCTTTTGCTGGCCCCCAAAACTACTGTTGCAGACAAACTGCATCATGGAGGGACCTCTCCATTTCCTAGGACTGAGGATGACAGTGTTACATATTCCAGGAGCTATTTACTGCCGCAAAACTTCTTGAAGAGAAAACTAGACCATCTCTTGAGACAACATCTTCCATCTGAACCTTCTGGGGTTGATGCTTCACAGGGAAATTCTTCATCAAGAGCTCTTAACATTGAGCTTGTAGAATGCTATCTTCCCCCTTGTTTATTTCAACAAACAGCTAAAGATACTCTGGCCACAGAGGTGGCCAAATCACCTCATCACCTTCTCTCTGACAAGCTCGTACCTACGGACCATCATGTTTACTGAAAAGCTGTGGATGGCTCCAAATTAGGATTTATTTTTAGGTTTCCAGACTGTGCATGCTCCTGCCAAAAGAGCCCGGTCCAAAGTTTATTCAAGTCCATGATAAAAATGTCTAATGGCGTGAATGACCTTTGGATCAGCTCCAAAGACTGTGCACTGATATTAGCACTGGGGCTGGCTGGGGATTCCCTTTGGGAAGGCTGCCCAGTAAAGAGGCGGTTTTCACAAAATAGAAATTTTCAGGGAGAAAAACATCCTGATTTTGAACCTTCTTTCCTTTCAGAATAAAGAAATAAAAATACACTTTTTTTTTCAATTAAGAAAAGTCAAGAAGCAGTATTTTCTTCAGGGCCAGTTGGAACAAAATCAGAAAACTATGTTTTGGTTTGAATGTGTTCAATAAACCATTAAAACCTCATTTCCCTATAAGTACACTGCCTCACTGGGGCTGTGGTTTAGATGTCTCGTCTTTCCTGCAGGCTGTTTTCTAGAGGACTACATCTGCCATGATGCAGAGTGGACTCTAAGGTCTGTGAGACATGATAGCAGCTACGCACTGTCCCCTGAAAAATATGGGTATTAAGCTCCAGGATGAGAGCTGCCAGGAGAAAATACAATTCAAGGGTGATGTTCAGGGTTGAATGGAGTTAAAGCAAAGCTTTTTGCGTTAATTGAACAAACTGAAGTGAAGCATGTAAATTTGGAGCACGCCAAAACATTTACTTTTGATCAAAAAAAGGTCAGAGTAAAACTTATTTCCCTCTGAAAACCAAGATGTTTTCAAATTTTATTCCACGAAAAATTTGGAAACATCAGTGTTTCTTCACAGCCAGAGAGAGAAACAAAGGTTTCAAGGGAGCAAACCTCCCTTTCACAGCACTGCAATTAGTAAGAAAGCAAGAAAGATGAGGAAGAAAGGAGATGTGAGAAGCTTACTGCGCACTAGCTGAAAAGCCCTGCAGAAATGAGCACCAAACGTCCACCCTCTCTCAGCAGCTGTCTGCCTTGTATTTCCAGGATCCTTTCCCAGGATAACAGGCAATCCCCCAGGCTGGAGAGATTAAAGAATTGCCAGCTGATGAGAGAGAGTTTTGAGTAACCACTTCCCTGGATTCCCGAGCTCACCACGGCAAGAACACATCTCTAGGGCTTTGTAGGCTCTCTCAGATCTCATTTGACCTTCCTTGCACCATTGTCTTCCCTGGAGTTATTCATGGTTCAACTAAGGGAGGCCAGAATTCATTCCTGCCTCACATACCCACCATCCAGTTGACAGGCAGTGTGAAAGTAAAGTGGCATGTGGAACAAGCACTGGGAAAATCACCTTTTGATCTCATTGAAGGTGGTCCTCAAACCAGGTCATGCTTGAGAGAACTGGCAGGGAGAATGAGGAGAGGCTGGGCTGCAGCTGTCTGTGTTGGGGCGGTCTCCAGTTCAGAAGAATATTTGCCTTTCTCTCACTGCCAATTTTGGAGCCTTTGTAAATACCACACCTAAATAAAATGGAATAAAATAAATGATCTTCTTCAGGCACCCCACGCCCTTCCGTCACCCTCCCTAAGAACATCTCAACATCCAAGGGCTGCAGGGACGCATGGGGGAGGGAATTATTGTTAAAAATAACCAGTCTAGGGAGGAAAACAATTTATGCTGGGTCTGGAGCAAGGATGAGGTTCCATTTCCTTCTGAGAATCAAGTGAACAATGTCATCCCAGAGCCTGCTGTGCAGTCATCAGTGACTTCCACAGCAGAGCTCATAACCTGCAGCAGCACAGATGGAGTCATGACACAGTGGGGGGGAGCAGCCAGCCCCCTCCCTGTCACTCATCCAGTGACAATACTTCACAAGCATCCCATCCCATCCTCACTGGTAAGTCTGTCCCTTGATGGGCAAGGTTCTGTTTTGCCATGAAGCACAAAACTTAATTTGCTAACTATTTGGCAAGATGCCTTTGTCCTGTGAATGCTCCTGGGCCCCAGCACAGATTGAGCGCTATTCCCTGAGGATCTTTATGCTCACAGACAGATATTTGCTAATTCCCAGCAGGTAATAAAGAGCTCTAGATATTTAGCCACCTTTTCTGAAGAAGATACTCGACCAGAGATGAGACTGAAGGTAGATGCAGCACTAATTAACTCTGAATCAAATGTGGTTCAAAACACAGCTCTTAGGAGGGGATAACGCCGCTTACCTTCGAACTGGACCATGTGATCTGTAAATGTCACCTCTGGACTATACACTACAATGTGGTATTTACAGTGCCCTTTTATTATTGCTATTATTATTGTTATTATTTTCCTTTTTACCTGGGGACTGAATGTTTGGGGACTGTGGCAGGAGAGGTCTGTACATCTGGAAAGCGTCAGATTTAACGCCCGAAGTCATCAGCCCAGGTCAGCTAAAAGTACATGTTTGCTTCCAGCAGCAGCTGTGCAAACTCCTGTTGCCTCGGTTGTGCAGGGCTTATGTAAAGATTCCTCAAAGACAGTGCCCTCTTTGTGAGCCCATAGCTCTGCTGATCCCTGGCAATTCCAACCCCAGTTTCAAAAGAAACGGGCCTAAAATGGCACTCCCACCGCAAACAGATGTATTTCAGGCTCTGTCTAAGGCAGCATTCATTTCATCATGAAAAGGAAAACATCATAATTTAGGGTCACACGTCTCCTGCCTGTCAGTCAGGCACTGCCAGCTATTTTTACAGCATCCCAGGGTGTTGTGGCAGTCTAGAGAACAAGTGACACACCTTTCCAAAGGCTGTTCAGAACGATACCACTCAGTGAGAAGCTCTGAGCTCCAAGCTTCGGGTTTGTCCCTATTTTTTTTTTTTCTGAGCAGGCTTGAAATAAAATATCTCTGTGTGTATTGCACATTTTTTTCTATTGTGCATTGATTTTCTTTGCTTCCCGTTGCCTCATGGACTTGCCCTGACCACTGCAAAATCTGTATTGCAGGTTCAGCGTTAGAACTTTTCTCATGGTGCTGTGGCATGTGGGTGGACCAGATGTACCATGAGAACAAGCTCTCTCACACCAGCGGCCAACAGCTGAACAAAACTACACATATTGTAAGAGAAGCCAAATTTCACTCACTGACTTCAGTATCTTTCAGTTGCTTCTGTTTTACATTGAGATTGAATCTGGCCAGTCTATTTAACCTAATAAACAAAACTATAATTATAAACAATCCAGTAAAACTACTGGGCACCTGAAAGAGGCATAGAGACCATAAGAGAAAACAATCCCAAGCATCCCTGCCTTGTAGCCAAATATTATATCTGCAATGCAAACAAAACACCTCCGTATTTACAGTTCGGTGGGAGTTTTGATCATGTAATAGCTTTAGGGTTCAAACCACTGCTCATTAAAGTCAACGAGAGTCTTTGCGTTGACTTTAATGAGCTCTGAGTCAAGACTGGAACATACAGCATTTTACCAAGAATTCAAAGTGGAAAAAACCCAACTCTGGTAAAGCTCTTACTTCGGTCTTTCTGAAAGTTGAATGCCTGAAGGGACCATGTTCCTCTTGCTGTGCAGTTTCAGCCTCCATGGGTAAAAAGCCCTGCTGAGCCCCTCCTGACAGTGCCAGAGTTCCTCACGCTGAAAAGTCCGCTAGCAGATTTCATTACAATAATTGCGCGACACTTAATACTACATTGTAGAGAAAGTGGGCAAGAAAACGCAAGGGAGCAAAATCCAGATGATCAATCATCCTTTTCACTGACACTGTCTTTACGTGGGTTGTTTTCACCGGAAATATACACCTAATAATTGCCCAGATCCCTTGTTTTTTCAACATCATTTCTATGGCAAATGCCATTAGTTACTGTGCCATGGTGATTTAAAGCTGAAAACCTACTGTGACCTGAACCGAAAGATAGATTAACTTATCTGCTTTAACAAGGAGTTGCTTGAAGTATTATAGGAAATACTGTATGAACTTACATTTCATATGGCCAGTAATTGCTTTTCCTGTTATTTTTCTATTAAAGAAATACAAAAGGAAATGGGAGCTGTGTGCATAATGGGGACTGGGTTGTAGTGCTTTAAATCTGCAGGTCATCAATTCAAGGCAATTTAGCTGATGACTCCAGTGGTCTCAGCCCTGCTGTCAGGGGGCAGGTGACCACGCCTGGCCATCCACCCATGCTAAAACCTTGATGGCAATTCAGCAAATGCAGAGAGCTTTGACTGACCAGCCTAGCCCAAGCTTGAATCCCATGCCTGGGGGTATTGTTTCAGACCCATCTGTTAAGCAGCTGGATACAACACGGTCAGACACTGACGAGAGGTACCTAGGTCAGTCCCTCTGAGGTCAGTCTCTCTCTGTCTCTAATTATTACAGAAGTCAGAAAAGGCTGAGTAGATTCCCAGTGATACAGGGTTAATCCTGGATAGCCATGAGGGAGGGCTGTGTGTGAGGGATCTGCTAAGAGCCTGCTGATAAGGATAAACAAGAAGGAAACCAGATTTTCAGCAAAACAAGCTCTAACAACAAATTTACTGAGTTCCAGCATCTATGGACTGATATCCTTCAAGAAGTCTCAATTCTCAGCTCCCATTCTTTCATTAGGAGAGATGCTGAGATCATGAAGCAACTGGTTTTCAGTGGGATATTCACTTAGACATGGGAACCAAAGACTTTTAGCTTGAAAAGGTCCCTAGGACAGTGTGTTCTGACTGGTTTTTTTCCATTTGTGGACTCTCAGCAGTGGTGCAGCTCCTGTACAGTGAATTTAAGCTGACTAGAATTGCGTTTCTTGGTTTCCTTCCACAAGTGACAGCTTGACAGCTACTGCTCTTGGAAGAAGATGGCTTTCAAATCGTCAGGTCACCATATGGTGCACAAATAATTTCTTTCATGTCATACCTGATTTAGAGCTATAGGAAATAGAGCTAAGAGACCAGTGAAGCCATCTCCCCCATTGTCCATCACGTGTCGCTGTGTCATGCCCTATTTCCAACATGCCACATCTCAACAGGCAATTTGAGAGCTGTGGTTGTCCTTCCAAGCTTTATAAATGTGCTAAATGGGGGGGGACACCTGGAGAAGAAACGTGCCATTGACTGTTAGACACTACAGGAGGGAATAATGTGTCATAAATCAAAGAGACACAACACTATCACAACAGACTAGCCAAGAATATGAACTATAAGAGTCCTTATAATGACACCTATTTGTTGAGTCAAGAATTTCATCTGTAAGCTGTTCAGTGAGCCTTTACATCTCTCCTCTATTCCTGCATTCTAAATGATCACTTAAAAAAAAAATCTTGAAAAAAAAGTTTTGTCTTTTTCTTGGGGAGAATTATCCTCACTGTTATCCATGCTTCTTCCATTTTTTTAAAAACTCCAGAAAATCTTAACCTCTGAAACACTTGCATTTTTGAAAGATTTTTTAATTCTTCAAAGTAGTTTTTGGTATGCTCGTTTTTCTTTAACCATGCTTAGAACAGAAGCATCCTTCCCACTGCGATATTTTCCCTTGCTTGTCACAAAACTAAGCAGGCTAGAAAAACAGAAGCAGGAAACGCAGCGTATGTCTGGAAATCAGGGAGTGTAAATATACCAGCAGAGAGCCACCTAGTTCCCACTCTCAATGGAAGAGTAACTGAATGGAAGCACATTAGAATCATAGAATCATTTAGGTTGGAAAAGACCTTTAAGACCATCAAGTCCAACCATTAACCTGGCACTGCCAAGTCCACCACTAAACCATGTCCCTAAGCACCTCGTCTGCCCGGCTTTTAAATACCTCCAGGGATGGGGACTCCACCACTTCCCTGGGCAGCCTGTTCCAATGCTTGACAACCCTCTCCGTGAAGAAGTTTTTCCTAATATCCAATCTAAACCTCCCCTGGCACAACTTGAGGCCATTGCCTCTCGTCCTATCGCTTGTTACTTGGCAGAAGAGACCAACCCCCACCTCGCTACAACCTCCTTCCAGGTAGCTGTAGAGAGCGATAAGGTCTCCGCTCAGCCTCCTCTTCTCCAGGCTGAACAACCCCAGTTCCCTCAGCCGCTCCTCACAGGACTTGTTCTCCAGACCCTTCACCAGCTTCGTTGCCCTTCTCTGGACACGCTCCAGC
>VYZW01043204.1:0-21004 GCA_013401315.1 Balaeniceps rex | reverse complement strand
AATAGGGAAATATTGAAACTCACTCCAAATGTACTAATTGGAATTCATACATTTCTGGAGATCTGTAACCATGAATCTTGTCAATTAGCTAGAACTTAATTCTGGAGAGTGGGAGATTCTGGTGAGTCTTTCAAGCATGTGCAAAAATTCCCACTTTCTGCAGACTAGACAACTCATCCCATTTTCACCTTTTATTTTGGGATGATTTAGATGCTTTTGATAATGCAAGCATGAGCAAACTTACAAGTCTGCTTTATGGGGTCGATTGTTTTGTCCTTGAAATCGCCTTTGTGGCTTTAGAAATAATGAATAGAATCAAAATATTTTGACTAATGTATCCCAGTTGTCTCACAGCAGACAGGTATTGACCGTAAATAAAAGAGGAATAAATCTTCATGACAACAATTATTTTTTTTTACCGCAGTTAAGTGATTTTCCAATAGTACTGAAAACAAGGTGCATGGGCCTTTTGTAAAGAATTTATCTCATCTTTCCAGCTGAAATAACTGACATAAGAATCACATGTATTACAAATACTCATCACTTATCTGTGCTTTTCATTTATGCATCCTTTTCATGTCATTTGCTTCACTGCTTTTAGTATTTCTCGTGATAGCATAGGCCATTTGCCAACAGAGAACAGGGGAGGTAAAGGAAACTTTAACGTCTAATGTTTTCTGACTCTTACAAGGGAGCTTTTGTTTTCATATTACAAGAATAGATTTTATTCACGGTTAAGCAATTGCAGTGTTGTAGGCATAACTCACATTTTTCTGCTCAAACAGGATTAACAGAGAACATAGAAGAAACTGCCAGCCAGATTTCTTTAGATGTTCCATTTTTCCATAATCCATTTGGATTATTAAAGATTTCTTTATTTAACAAAGTGGAAGAAAAATGCTGGCAACAAAAATTGCATGCTAGATATTTGTTCACTGCCTCCAAATTTGTATAACCAGCAGAACCAAAGTAGGTAGTAATTCACTTCATAAAGCACATGAACATTTTCAGAAATAAAGCCATCAATAACTTTGACAAGATCCAGAAAAATAATTCATTCCAGCTGTAGGAGGAGAGAGTTTTTTATAATAGAACCTCCATTTTGCAACCAAAGACCTGGACAAAGAACATGAGGTAGATACAGTTCATCTTCACTGATCTACCTGCTTAAAAAAAGTAAAAAGGTGGATATTCTACTCAAACCTAAAGCAGTATGGGTTACATGACATCTAAGAAAACTTTAGAAAGCTGGTTTTCAGTATCAATGAAGTAACTGATAAGAAAGATAGTGAAAATTTAGAAAGAATAAGCAACTTCAAAAGAGTTTGAAGATGGAACAAAATGGAACAAGATGGAACAAAATGGGATTTTTTTTAAATTCTAGCCACTGTTGCAAAATTCTAATTTAAAAGTTATGGCACATATCTTTTTTCCGAGCTACTTAGTATGACTNTTATAAATATAAAATAATTAATATATATTATAAATATTTTATTAAATTATTTCCATTGGAATATCTTATAGTCTCAACACCAAAAACCAAAGGGTGAAAGAAGTGTTATAAACAATATGTTTTGCTCAGTCTGACAGAGTGTAAAACCTGACCTATCTCAATTCCTGCCCAGAAAAGACTACACAGAACTGCTAATTAAAAAAAATATTGTAACAATTTCTCTTTCTCTCAACTTTGATTAACATATTTTTACAGTAGACTCATTGCTCTTTTATATCAAAACTGACAATTTTACAGAACTTATTCACTCTCGCACAGGGAAATTAATGGCAAGTCTTAAATACAAATAAAAATGTACTCTTCAATACAGGAACAACACCCTCTCCCATTATATGGTTTTTTGTAATTGCATATTTTGGATATTCATATATGTCTTTATGTATAATAAGAGAGTAAAAGGAGATGGAGAGCTTTTGATACCTGGGATTCAGCAAGTAATTAGATATTTGTTTTCTGTGAACTTGATTAAATGTTACTTCTTCTCATAACACTAAATGATTATATTTTTATTCTTTTTCGATACTGAATGCAAAAAATAAAAATATTTTTCTTATGACCAGTTTTCCATCTAAACATGCACATTTTATTGTTTAAATAGTATCTATCAAACTTTTGGACAGAAAAAAAGAAGACGTGGCACACACAGCACTTTGAGCTTCAGAGTTTGACAATGTGCAGGCTGAGAAATCTTGAAGCTTTAGAAAATATTGAGTCACTTGTTATTTGCTTAAAAATAAAGATTGCCCAAGAGGTACTTACTCCAGAAAATCTTGGTCCGGACCTTGGTAGTTTACCTAGAAGCAGAGTTGTTCTTAAAAAGATATAACACTAGAAATGAGGAGTTTTGTGAAACTACCACAATCTGAACATTTTGCTTCCCAAAGCTTTGCCAAAAAACAACCCTGATTTAACACGAGGCTCAAATCTGACCAGTCCATATGCATAATCTGGTTTATCTGTTATGTAAAAATCAGGCATGCAGGGTAAGAAGGCACTTCAGGACCATGCTGTGCTCTCTATTGCAAGAAAGGAGGCAGCTGTGGTAACTGAAACTGTGAGGTAGAGAGGAACCTCTCCATGGATGGGATCGGCCTAGTGCCCTGTGGGAAAATACACACAGGGTTTGTCCAATGCTGGCTTCCCAGTATCTGAAGGGATGCAAAATTTACTCACTATCTTTATTCCTCCTTTTTTAATATTTATTAAAACAGCTATTTTGTTAAGCCATTTGTTTTCAGGCCTTTCTTATGGAGATGCAGAAAGAGCCCTACACCTTCTCTCTCTCTCTCACACCCTGCTCCTGGTGCAGGACAGTGCACCACCACCTGCTCCTCTGCAGCACTCTAGGCAGGAGTGAGTGGATGAGCCACATGTCAGTAGGTCTGCACAATGACCATGGGGAATCAAAATTACTTCATACTATTCTAGACAATAGCCTTTCTTCTAGATGATATTCTTCTTTCTTACAAGATGGAAGTGAGGAGGATGGAGAATTTATTGCCCTTTCCTGTGACATATGTGGTCCAGCAATCTAAGCAGTATATTTCATGTTTCAATTGAATGGACTTTCTGATTAAAAGCATGCCCTTTTACCCATTTGCAATCTTAAGTGATATGAGACTTGAGGGATATGTCATGGTTCTATTTAGTGGATGGCAAAATACTTTCTTTTGTATAGTCCTCTGAAAAAAATCTCCTTTACACCTGACAAACATAATGAGAATTATTAACAATTGTGTATGAGTACTTTTTTCCCAAAACAAATCAGGTTATACAGTTATGAATTGACTACACAGACTATAGATTTTTTTTTTCATATGAATTGATTTAAGTCTCTTCTAGGAAAGAATAAAAGAAGGAAAGAGTAAAAATTTGGTTTGTCATTTCCACAACTGGCATGGAAAATTCTAAAAATTTATTTGAGCCTAATTCTTAAAGAGCAGATATCATTTTATGACTGAAATGAGGAAAGAAATACAATAGGTGAATAACATAAAGAACTAGAGGAAGTTTACACTTACTACTCTATATATCTCAAAAACTTCAGCCTGGAAGATGACAGTCTTTTAAAATGGTTTGTTTCTGGATTTATTCCTAAGACTTCAAGTCTGACATGATTATTTAGAGCATCTTTACTGTAATCTTATATTTCAGATTTTGAAAAATTAAAAAAAATATAAATTAAGTTCTCATGAAAAGGTTAAAAAGAGCAGTGTATCACATTTTTAAATGTCTCCACATAACATAATTGTACAGAGTGCTGTCTAACTTTACTCCATATGAACCAACACAATGCTTTATTTGTCCAATCAAAAGCTGAAGAACTGTATCTCTCTTTCATGAATATTTACATTATTGGATATGAATGATAATTAAGAACATGGTGGACCAAAGGCAGTAAGTTTATCCTTTGATAATAGTTCTCTAGAAATTTGATTACTGCTGAGCCAGAGATGTAAAGTTTTACTTTACTGAGAAGTTTTACTTGAACACAGGGCTATACCATCAAACATAGTTTCACTTTTTTCAATTTGCTTTTAATGTTCTAAAATATTTCTTCTTTATTTACTGAAACCTTGTCTTCTTGTTTCAAACAACTATCTCTAGTTATTTTTAGCTTTAAATATCAAAATTGAATAAATTATGTGTTAGGAATTTGCAGTTTAGAGAAATAGTGTCATATCTGAAAGATTAAAGTCTCTTATTAATGACAGAGAAAATTTGAAGTACACAATTCTGTTTAGTCAGTGAATTTATTCTGGATATGAATGATTGTATTCAGGATCAAAATTTGATTTTAAATGTTTCAATTCTTAGTGTTTTGATATTTAAAAAGTACTACTATTTGCCATTTCTAAGGCACTCAGTTTGAATAACACTGGAGAAATATAAAAGAAATAGAATATTTACTCTTATGGTCTCAAACTAGCAACAAGATAAGACACAAAAATATTCTTCTCTACTCAGATATCCTGAGAAAATAAAGGTAATATGAAAATATATAAAGTTTGCTGAGATAAACCAATCCCCTTCTCTAAGATTAATTTTCTTTGAGTACAAAAGAAAAAAAAATCTATTTCTGTTCCCAAATGTTATACTTTATCTAACATTTTACTCAGAATACCTCCTATTATTCTCCAGGTGGCATACATGATATTCTACTACTTAAAGAACAATGATGATATTGCAGCTCCTAATCCTCTTTTCCACTGCTGGAAATCTTCTCAAGTCTCCTAGTGAACTCTAGTCTGCTCAGTTTGCCACCTTGGCAGGAGTGGAAGCAGCAGAGGTGGTGGCTTCAACTGGAGGAGTGGTTTAGGCCTATTTATATCCCATTAGTAACAATGCCACATACCAGTTCTGCTATATGTGCTATAGTATTTTCTCTCATTCATGTAAAATAGAAAGCCTGTATCAGATTAGGTTACATTCCATTTCATTTTCTACTGGAAAACTTTCTGTTTCGTAGATAACACTCTGTTCAGATGATGGTTTTATTCGGAATGAACATATTAGTTGGACTGAACAGCACAATATAATGGTCTTTTTTAAGAAACTTTGGACATGTGCTTTAAATTGTAAATTATACTGGAGTATATCACAATATACTGTATATAGGTATATATTTTATACAGAATCCCTGTATAAATTTGAATGTGCATTGAATGAAACAAGGCTGAGGTAGTCCATGGATTGTTTCCTACCTGCTGAAGGAGTACCTTGGGGAGCATGAGTAGAGTGACTTTATATCTTACATGATGTCGGCTCTCTCCTTATATTATTGTTGCATTGCATCAATGTCTACGTGACTGAAAACAGGAAAATGCTTTCAACCTTGTAACTATCATAAAAAACAGTTCATGGATTTGTAAGGACAGGTAACTAAATATTGGCATACCAGAATTTACTAGTATGAGAGTTTTCTTCTTACGCTCAGTTCCTTTGTTACTATCCCTTTTTTTCCCCCTCACTCTTATGGAGTCCAATTAATTGATATCTGTTGAAATAAAGGGAAGATATAAATATTATCTGTGTTACATATACATATTATTATTACATTACATATTAGGCACCAAATATACAGTATAAGTGCAGAATCACCCATCGAATGAAGATAAGATTTTCTTTTTTCTGAACATTGTTACAGCACATAGTCTTCTGTAGAAATACAACATATTTTTATGTATTAAGGGATATTACAGGTGACCATCACCTCCAGCAGCTCTGGGGCCTGGGGATTCCTCTTGTCCAGCTGCTGGAGCCCATCCCAATGTACCCCAAAACCTGGAGGTCTCTGTCCCAGGCAGATGGACGTGGCTGTCACTTTCCTGTTTGCAGGTTCAATCAACAGTGGGGCTGAGTATGTATCCCAGAGACACACATTCAAACACACCACATTAGGTGTAGAAGTCATGGTGCAGGTGTAGCAGCAAGAGTGGCCCCTGTGAGGAGTGGCCGGGGCTGCCCTGTGCTGGACACAGCCAGTTCCAGCCAGCTCCAATGGGCCCAGCGCAGGGCACAGCTGAGCCCCTCAGCCACGGGCGGGAGCCTTGGGGAAAGCCTGGGGAAGGAAGGGCAAAACGCTGCTCGGCAGCCAGGGCTGAGGGCAACAGTGTGAGAAACAGCCCTGCGAGCCCCGAGGGAAGAGCAGGAGGAGGGCAGGAGGTGCCCTAGGAGCCCCAGCAGAGATGCTTCTGTGGCCCCCGGAGAGACCCTGGCAAGGTTTATCTTGAAGGACTGCAGCCCATGGGGAGACCACACTGAAGCAGGGAAAAGTGTGAGGAGGAAGGAGCGGCAGAGAGGAGCTGTTATGGGCTGACGGCAGCTCCCCATTCCCCATTCACCTCTGCTGCTTGGGGGAGGAGGTAGAGGAGTCAGGAGTGAAGGAGTGATGTTGTCTTTGTTTCTCAGTATCAGGCCTATTTTAATTGGCAATAAAATAAATTAATTTTCCCCAGGTCAAGTCTGTTTTGCCCATGATATGGTGATTAATAAATGATCTTACTGTCTTTATCTCAACCCACGAGCTTTTTAGTCTTATTTTCTCCCCCTGTCTTGTTGAGGAGGGGAGATGAGGCTGGATGGGTATCTGGCAGACAGCCAAGGTAAACCCACGACACACATATACAAACACAGAGGACACGGACACAGCCAGTCACACAGACTGCCACAGAGGAGGCATTGCCTTCAACAACACCTGTCTATAAGACTCACATGAAACACACAGACTGCCAAGTCCCCTTCTCCTCTTCGGCTGGTGCAGACACACACATGGCACTACATTCACAAGCACACAAACACTCACAGATTCCCCAAGTACTGTAATGTCCCTCAGCTTGTCTGATACCCCTGCCCCGGATCCCAGCCCAGCTTATCTGCTCCACAGGATGTCCCCTATTCAGCAGATGGTCCAGCTCGGAGCTCGCTGCAGACAGAGACATGCACTTGTCTCACAAATACCTCATGCTTGTGGGTCCCACCAAATATCAGCACCAGACCCTTGCCTGCCTGATACCCCTTCCCATACCCAGGGCCTCCTACTTGCTGGTTGGTCCAGCTTGAAGTTTGCCAGTGAACACACATGCACACCCCACAAACACGAAAATTGGGAAAGATACAGACACTCACCCACTAGCAGCTGGCACGAGGCACACAGGCTGTGACCCATAGTCCTGCTCCAGCTGCTGGTGCTGTGCCCCTCACTTGTCTCCTGGTGCTGGTCCCTCCCAGTAGCTGTTAAAAACCAGCTACAGGAACATGCACTGTTGCTGGAGGCAGAGACCCCCACTCGCTCCAGCCACTGGCACTGAGATCCCGCTTGCTCCTGTAGCTGTCACCACAGGCCAGGGGCACCTACACCACCGGTCTAACTCCAGTTGCTGGCCCCAAATCCACTCTATGCTGGTCCCCCCAGTAGCTGGCACTTAGTCATTGCAACACACATACATGGAATATAGAGTAAAATTACACAGAGACATAGGTAAGAAAGGATTTAATAAAAAGATAGGACAGGCTGCAGTGATCAGGAACAGGGCTCAGGACTGACCCCATTTTATACCCTACTGGCCCTTTTACACCCCTTTCTGTCTATCCCCCCTTTTGTTTCTCCTCATGACCCTTCACTAAGTTTTGCGTGGCCCCACAAATGCCCCTTGAATATCACAGATCCTCATATTCCTCTAGTTTCCCCTTTCTTATCACTTCCAAAGTCCAGGTGGCCCTCTCCAAAGCTGTGTCTGGAGTTTCTTAATGGCCTATCAGTTAGTGGCTGGAGACTTTTAGTCTTTGACAATGTCTCCTTTATCCTTTGTCTACCAGGTTTATGTGTCTATGTGATTTTGGTTATCACCTCCCTCTTTACTTATTATTGCTTTCTGCACTGAAAAGATCCTTGATTGGATAACCCTAATGAAGAAGAAGCTCTCACCTTCCTCTTACATTATGTTCTTCAGCCTATGAACAAAATACTAACAGTTGCATAGACTTGTTTTTTCATTCATTTTTTTAGAACTTTGTTTTGCATTCTGTTCATATGTCGTTGTGAACACAAGAGTTGTTACAGAAGGGTAGCTTGATGAATGACCCTTAAATATGATGTTTAATCAATATTCATACTTACATATTGATTGGAGAAGCATTTTGAAGGGATCACACGCCCAAACAGTCTGCCAGCTGTTAACTCTGCAGAGGTTAAGTAGGTTTACTCATATGTTTTTGAACACATACATATCTGTATAAACACCCACACTGAAATCTTTCAAGGCAATTCTATAGCAGAAGGCATGTTAACTTCAGGGGTGTGCTATTGGCACAAACTGGAGACAGATTGGCAACAGATTGGCAACAAAAGGCAGAGAGTAGTTTGAGAGAGGTTACCTGCCCTCCAGGAAAAAGGACTGTCTAGAAATGCTTATTCTGACAAGAGTTTATTTTTTTCTTTCTTAAAATAAACAAGAGACCTAAATTCAGATATATAGGAATGAGTCCCAGAAATGGCCATCTGAACATCTAAAATTCTAAGAGCTTGAAATACCTCAAAACAGAGGCATGAATAGGCTGCTCTAGGCCAATTTCTAATACATGAAAATGTAAATATTATACAATACTGAGGGCTTATCTTAACAGAGAGAACTATTCAAAATTCTATACAGAACTTTTGACAATGTAACTCCTTTAAAAAGTTTCCGGATGTCTCCTAAAAAAAAGCCATTAATCCTGTTAACTTTAGAATCTTTGTAAATGCAAGAAATGTACCAAAATTTGAGATTTTATATGTGCGTCTTCATGATTCAGTAAATCACTTATTTTCCTTAATATCATTAGGAAAAGGGTTTTTTTGTTTTCTGTTTTCTTTTTTCTTTTCTTTTTTCTTTTCTTTTTTTTTTAATTTTCATGAAGTTCTCTCTAAAAAGCATAATTACAAACCACATGAAAAAAAGACCTGTTCTGAAATAAAGTTTGAGTGACTACAGATTTTAGTAAAGTACCTTTGGATTTTGAGATGGCAGATTCTGCTAAAATATAGAAAATAACTAGCTTCTGGTAACAAAGAAAATAACTTTGGAATTTGATTTTAACAATTTTTCAAATTATCAAACCAGAACAGGTAATGTGACAGATTCATTTGCAGTAGTACTTTCTGGCAACTCGGCAAAAATTAGCTACTCCAAAGTATTTCAGATAATTTTCTATCTTCTCTATAAATTTTAAAAACACCAATTTGAGACTGAGAGAAATTCCCAAAGACAAATTGCTGAACACTGCAAACTACAGATCAAATTTAGATTTCATTTTCACCAGGATAATGACACAATAGCATTACTGATTAAAAAATAAAAATCCAAATATTCTAAAACAGTCTTTGTTTTATATTCTGTGCACTTTGGGAATCTCATTATTTGCCATACATTTCTTAATATCTTTGGTTAGATCCCTGGGTGGCAGGGAAGATAGAATTTATGGGCAATTTTCCATTCCGTTACAAAGGTTTTTTTAAAAAAGGAGTTTCAAGAAGGTAAACCTGAACCGCATTTTTTAAAAAGAAAGAAATTTCATTTCAAAAGACAATTAATGAGAAGCTTCTGTCACCACAGATGAAAAGTAACACAGGAATATTTCATAAGGAAATACTATTTTTTGCTTTGTATCTTGTTCTTGAAAGAACAAATGAGAACAAAGGAGTCTTGAGTAGAGGATATTGCAAGCGGAAGCAAGAGGCTGATAATTGTGTTAAAGCACAAATCCAGTTACGGAGCCTGAAGTGGAGTCATCAGTGGAAAGATAAAGTGTAAATATTATTATTTACAACTTGATTTAGGCTTCGGACAGATGAAAAAAAAATCCTAGAGCTTTCTTATGTAAAAATCCAAATCAAGTTATGGAAATGGTAAAACAGAATTGTAAAATAGATTTTCTTTCCTTGGTGCATCTATGAAGAGAGGAAAAAATACATGCCTAAGTACAAACCTAATATACACAAAAATGCACACTGACAGGTGCCTACTAAATGCAGAAGAAAACAGAACTTTTTCCCTGTGCAACTGACAAAAAAAAATGTTTCCTAAATAGGCAACTGAGCAGAAGAAAGAAAAATAACAACTACAATGCTGTTTTATCAAAGAATGGCAGATTAGGAAATTGGAACAGAGCATTCAAATGTGTAAAATGAATTACATTATCTGTTTCTCAAAACGGCCACAAGGCAATATGTAGATTGATAGTGACTAGAAATATATATTAAATTTGATTACTTTTATTTAACTATGTTCAACAACTTTTATGACCAATAAAACTGTTTTGAAGGTACTGCTGAAAATTCCTTGTGATTCAGAATGAGATTTTGTTGCATTAATGCAATTTAGTAGCAACATTACATTTCATAGTAAACCTCATTGCAGACATCCAACCTATGCTTTTGCTTCAAGGAAGAAATCATACCTTTCCACATTTTCTGTTATAGATATTTTTGTAAGTTTGGGATACTGCCATACGTCAACAAGAATAGCATGAATGGTTTGAATCATTTGACCTTTTAGACCATCATGACTTCAAGATCAACTTCATGTGACACATACTCATATAAGTTTCTATTAAAAATTTAAATAAATAATAGACTAGAAAAATTCACCCCTGACCCCCTAGGCTGCAGTTTGAGTTGGAGTAAGATATTCTGGTTTCTCTGAAGTTGTGAACTTCTAAGTAGGATGGAAAACACCTCACAAGAATTTGGCTGTTGTAAAGGAGAAGCCTTCTAGGGGACTTCTCAACATTGAGCCAGGAATCAAGCTCATAAATACTTAGGCAAATGTCAGAGTACAAATGAAGAGAAAATGAAGTATTTATCTTCATTTTTGGATTGTTGTTTAAATGGCCTAGGATAATTTTAAAGAAAGACAGATTACACTTATCATTTATATGGCAACTTCTAAGAGAGGATCTCAAAAGACCTGGTGGAAGTTTCTAGTAACACCTTTGGAAGGAACTACTAATTCATGAGATCATGTAAGCTTGCAAAGAGGGATAATTAACACAAAGACACTAGGGATTCTTTTGATTCTCTTTTTGTTGTTATTCCACTCAAGAAATGTTATCAGAATTCAGATTCACAAACCAGGTCTGAAATCACCAATTTTTCCTTTTCCTCTGACTGTAACAAAATAGCCTCCAGAGCTCTGTAATGCTAGGTGTTAATTATGTGCTGCAATGCAGTACATACTCTGAAAAGCAATATCGCCTTTGTCATTTGTGACTGATTACCCAATTCTGCTTGTGTTTGAAAGAAATTATTTCCTGAAATTCGCTTTGCAATTCAGTTCATGTGCCTGCTCATTAGTTTCCTTCAAGCTGCATCATTTTGCATACTTTATCACACAGACAACAGAAATGTAATGCTAGGAAAAACATTCACTGAAATACACTTGGTCAGCCCTGCAGTATTCCCATCCAGCGCAATACTGTCTCTGTCCCTCAACAACAAGCTTTTCCTAGGCAACAGCTGCTCTGAAGTAGTGAGTCCTGAGTCCCGTTCAATGAGCACCACATACCTCATTCTAGCCTCAGAATGAATCATTTTTTTTGTCATTCCTTCAAAAGACAACATCAGTCTACCAGCACCACACCTCAATGTACATGGCTGCCTTGAGTACCTGCAGTGAGTTTAGCAAGGTGATTTTTCAAGTGTAGCTGTCAAAGGTAACTGATACTCTGTCTGTAAGTAAATGTGCATGTGTTTTACCTCTGCACTGAGTCTCCAGCTCTTGTGCATTAATCACATCAAGTCTAGAGATTGTCTTATACCTGTTTACTGTTTCAGGCTTATCTTTGCAAGAAAAACGTAGAGGCGTTATTTGAACCGAAAGGTTAGTTTTCCCACCATGAAACCCAAAGATGAGTTCTTTGAGATTACATACACCATACCAAACTACCACTGTTTGTAACTCTTTAGTATAACGAGCTGAGCCTAAACAGCTGCCAGGCACTAACAGACAATGAAGTTAGAGGGCTAAGCTGGGATTACCTGCACTAATGGAAATACTGAAAAATCTACTTCAGGATTTTTGCTAAGAAAACAGCAAGAACATGGAATACAATTCAGGGAAATAACTCCATGACTCATAGAGGCCTCATCACAAGATAGGATGGGTTGTTCTCTCAAGAAAAATCATTTTCTCTCCATTATAGGAGAGGTAATGGTGGCACCTAAATGTAGGCTGTAGACACTTAATTTTGGGAAAATGAATCTACTTATGAAACCGAGGACTAAAACTAGTCTCATAGGGCTAAAACTAGTCTCATAACTGAAGTCCTTCTCTTGGGGATTGGACAAGAAGTTTCTTGAATAATGATCAAAATCTTCAATTATCTCTATTTTGAAGGCTAGATTTAAACCAGTCAGTGTTGTTCAATTTTTTTTCTTCCACCTTCTCCTTTTTGAATAATTAACATGTTTAAAACAAAGAAAACTAAATAGAAAGGTGTGTCTTCTTACACAAAACCAGCCATACCCTTAGAAATACAGTTAACAATTCAGCAATATCTCACAGCACCTGACTACTCAATAATACAGTCTCCTTTGCAACAGTGATTTCTAGATTGTTTCTGTATTGTAAGGTATTTTGTTTGTTTATTCTGAGGTTTAATTATCAATGTCACCCCTAATACAGAAGACAAATATTGTATCTATTTGCAGTATTATTATATACTTAACTATGTCATCAACTTCACCTATTTTAATAATGTTCTCCACAGCTCTTGGGAGGGAAATTCTCATACAAATGTTCTATGTAAATAAATGAGGTACCAAAAACATAGAAAGAATTTCAACACATAGATGGTTAGTGTTAACTGTTAGGGCACAGGCTACTTAACAGCAGAATTTCTGCAAATTTTGAAGCAACATTCAGTACCTGTGATCAAATCTTAGCATTGAATAAAAAGCTCAGGGTGATTGCTTGTTCTGTTTCCGCTGATGGGTTTACTGTGTGGTCCACTGCAACAAACAGCCAAAAGCAAACTTCACAGTTATTCTAAGCAGACTTATTCCTAATGAAGTGTGGAGACCCATGAACTCAACATTAGCCTGCAGCTTACAATTCTGAAAGAAAGAACTGCCTACATGCTGTTTGTGATTGACTGGGTATGGGCTGAATAAGAATTCTGCATGCATAAATAAAGCACATTATACTAAGAATATTACATACATATTTTACAGCACTGATTTGTCTTTCAACACATACCCTATTCCCAAGCAAAGTATTTCAAGATTCCTACCTCAGCCTAATATATTTGCATTTTATAATCTGCAAATATGAACTGTTAAACACACTGATTCAATGCCAAAATTATTTGCTTGACCATCAATAACTGAGTGGGTTGACCATGGCTGGACACCACCACTCCTCAGCAAGACAGGGAGGGGGAGAAAATGAGATGGGAGTAAAAGCCTTGCGGGTCAAGATAAAGGCAGT
Source organism: Balaeniceps rex (assembly GCA_013401315.1). Lineage (NCBI taxonomy): Eukaryota > Metazoa > Chordata > Aves > Pelecaniformes > Balaenicipitidae > Balaeniceps > Balaeniceps rex. The sequence goes on along the minus strand of VYZW01043204.1, from coordinate 7,525 downwards.
TTAATAAAAGTAAAAGCAAAGGCCACCCATGGAAGCAAAAGGAAAACAAAGATTTTATTCTCTACTTCCCATCAGCAGGTGATGTNACATTAGCCTGCAGCTTACAATTCTGAAAGAAAGAACTGCCTACATGCTGTTTGTGATTGACTGGGTATGGGCTGAATAAGAATTCTGCATGCATAAATAAAGCACATTATACTAAGAATATTACATACATATTTTACAGCACTGATTTGTCTTTCAACACATACCCTATTCCCAAGCAAAGTATTTCAAGATTCCTACCTCAGCCTAATATATTTGCATTTTATAATCTGCAAATATGAACTGTTAAACACACTGATTCAATGCCAAAATTATTTGCTTGACCATCAATAACTGAGTGGGTTGACCATGGCTGGACACCACCACTCCTCAGCAAGACAGGGAGGGGGAGAAAATGAGATGGGAGTAAAAGCCTTGCGGGTCAAGATAAAGGCAGTTTAATAAAAGTAAAAGCAAAGGCCACCCATGGAAGCAAAAGGAAAACAAAGATTTTATTCTCTACTTCCCATCAGCAGGTGATGTCCAGCCACTTCCCAGGAAGCAGGGCTTCAGTATGCGTAGCAGTTGCTCCAGAAGACAAATATTGTAAATAACGTCTGCCCTGCCTTCCTCCTCCTTTCTCTTTGCTTTTATTGTTGAGTGGACGTCATATGGTATAGAATATCCATTTGGTCAGTTTGGGTCAGCTGTCCTGGTTATGTCCCCTCCAAGGATCTTGCCCACCCGCAACCTACTGGTGAGGGGGGGAAATGCTGGAGAGACAGCCTTGATGCTGTGTGAGCACTGCTGAGCAGTAGCCAAAACACTGGTGTGTTATCAACACCTTTCTAGCTACCCCTACAAATCACAGCACTATGAGGGCTGCTATGGGGAAAATTAACTCCATCCCAGCCGTACCCAATACAATCTCCACCCCTCATTCTGTACCATTTGCATCATGCTCAGGTCCCACATAATTTTAATACATACATATATATCTATCTTCTAACCATTCCATTATATTTAATTCTCGTTACTGAAATCCCTTCTTACCAACACTTACACTTAAACTACACACTTGAACCATCTTTATACCCAACATACAGATTTATACATTCTCATTAACTACTGTCCCTTGTCCTTTAACAGATAGATATTACTATTCCCTTCCATGGGCTTCCTCCACTTCTCCAGATGTTCACAAACAGGCTGTGACTTGGGCCCCATCTGTCAAGATTGGTTTTCAGGACAGGAGAAGACTGGATGCAGTATCTAGATGGTATCTCACAGGTGCCTAACAGAGGAGAAAAATCCACCCCCTCCACGTCCTGGTTGTGCCCCTGTGAATACCATCCAGGATGCTGTTGGTCATCTTTGCAGCTAGGGCACACTGCTGGCTCAGACTCAGCTTGTGTCTGCCAGGGCCTTCAGGTCCCTTCCCGCAGAGCTGCTCCCAGACAGGCAGGCACCAGCCTGTGTCCTTACACTGGTGCCCCAGAGGGGCAGCACTTTGCATTTATCACCTGCAAGCTTGATAAGTGTGCCTTCTGTAACCTCCTCCAAGTCATCGATCGAGCTGTGATCGAGGACAGATCATTGTATTCCACTTGTCACCAGCATAAGTTGAGTACCACCCCACTTACCACTAACCTCTGACCCCAATCATCTATCTAGTCTTTTACCCCTCTGTCTAGCTATCCAGACTGTACAATGCAAATTTAGGTTAAAAAAAATAATTGTGGGAGATGGTGTTGAAAGCCCAGCTAAAGTAAAGGTAAATGATACCCACTGCTCTCCCCTCATCCACATACCTGCATACTCTGCCCCTGAATCCAGGTACACACCAGAGTTTCTACAGACTGATGAAACACTCACCACAATCTTCTGCTCTGGTGTCAAATATAGTCAGTTTGAAGTTCAGACTGTTTGCAAAATCTGGGGTAGGGAACAGGCAAATTTCAGGCTCACCATGCACTGAAGTAGACGATGACTTAAAAAAACCCAAAGAGTTTCATCTGTAGCTTCATAGCCCAATAAGTCTGTGGGGGTTTTGTTGGTTGGTTTGTTTTATTGTTTTGTTTAGCTGTTTTTTTGGGGTTTTTTACCATTGCTTGTAACCGGACACAGGCTTTCTGTTAGGCTAACACAAAGGCATCAGGACTTGTCAGGTTTTGTCCAGACTTCTCTGTGCCTGTAGGGAGATTTGTTTTAAGTTATAACAGCAGTTATCTGATGACCAGTTCACTATTATTTTGGTTTAGCTTTTGTTTAGATTTGTACAGTTGTGTGATGTCAGGCCTATTTGATGTCAGGAGCTACTCTGTGAAGAATAAGCTATCTATGATGCTGATAAAATGCAGCATGGAAGAAAATCGGCATGAGATAACAGCAGGGGCCCTGAATTTAAAGGTACGGAGTGATACTGGTGGCTGCAGGGCTATAAACAATTCACTGGTAGCTAATCAATAGTTGAAGGAAGGTACCCTTGGGAGCTTTGTAATACCGGTTTCACATGTAAAACACATCACAGATGGTAAATTTGGATATAATGTGGACTTGCACTCCAATGAAGAAAGACCAAAATACTCTCTGTTAGCAAACACAAAAAAGTCCTCAAACATGTCCTACAGTGAGAAGGAGAAACCATCAACAGCATGATCATAGTCCTCTCGGCAAAGGACTTAGGATGTAGAGAAAATGCTCCTAGACTGAAGGCTTTCACATGAGTGGGATAAGCATGACACCAGAGAAAAGGAAATTCACTAGTAAGTTCATGTACATCTCTTTTTAACTTTACATAATTTGAACTTGAAGTGTTAATATCACTGTAACTGAACTAATAATAATTCTTTGATTAGACAGGTAAGGCTTTAATTCTACTAACAATAAATTATTAGGTTTGCATTCGTACAAACATTTTTTTGTTTATAAGATTTTGAGTATAAATGCTGATGAGAATTTGAACAATCTATTCTATAACTTGGATGTAATGAATTGGTAACACTCATTTTTCTTTCCCAAAAAACTAACCTTTTCCAGCAGGATATACTCTTCTCCTTTTTAACTGACAAAATTGTGCACACAACTGTAATAGCATAGGTTTTCCAATGAAATGTAAGACAAAAGGGGAGAAACGAATCTCCTGTTTTACCTCAATGACTGGGAATCAGAATGCTACATTTTGTATACAGTTGTAAACAGGATGTTGATTAGTTGGAGAAAAAAAAAGAAGAATGAAATGCATCCTTTCTTTAGCCCTTTAGATTACTATACTTTTCTATTTTTCTTCTCATTTTAATCTAGAGTACATCTGCTGCTTAAGAATTAGATTCAAAATAAATCTCTGGCATATCCAAAACCCAAGCTGAAATGATAAAGCAAATTATCCAAAGCTTTGTGGAAAATATACTGAGCTCTGAGACAGAGGACTGTTGACTTCTTTGTGCAATTCATTAAATAATAGGACCCATTCTAATTTAGAGTCTGTAGGCAAGATGATAGGAAACAGCAGCTCTTGTAGTTTTCATTCATGCTGGGTATCAGAGGAATGTGCAGGTTAATGTTAATGGAGGATAACTGTCCTGCACAACCAATTAGAGCTATAGATTCTAATCACCAAACAAAGTAGCTGAATGTGAGGCTATTTGTATGAATGCTGAAGCATCTTTCATTAGACAGGCATAACCCCATTAAACCAGAATATTTTTTGATTGTGGCCAAATCTTTTCTGCAGCACTGGCTACAGTTTCACCAGTCAAAAGAGAACAGCCATTGAGCTGTTGCCAAATTCGTAATCCATTGATACAGAAAAATAAATCTATAATCTGCGTAGTCAATACGTAACTGCATAATTTGTTTTTAATTGGTTTAGAAGTATGATTAAAATTTTATTTCATGAAGGATACTTAAAGATACATTTCAAAATATGCCTGCTTTTCTTCTCCTTTAGTTTGTTCTACATGTCCTTGTCAAAAAGAAATTAATTTTCTCCAGTGTGTATGCATATGCCCACTTCAGTTAGTGATAAATCAAAGTAGTGTCTTTAAGAACAGATAAAAGTTACCCAGACACCAACCATTCATCAGAACAACTTGAAACAGTTTAACGAATTATTCCCTTTACTAGGCATATATATTGATAACCAGATATATATAGATATCAAATCAAACATTCTAAGTTAAAAAAACTTCTCATGACGGCATACACTGCAGTTCCTTTGGGGAAGGTATTATGTATGATTGTCACACTGTACTTTCACTGTAAGTTAGACGCATGAACTCTATAGAATGAGTACCTTTACTTAATTTGTACACACATGTGAACCCAGTTACTGAGAGATTTTCTGTAAGTTTCAGTAGGACAATATATTCTTCCATATTCTTTACAAAAATAAGACATCTGTTTGCACATCATACAAGCTGTTGTATTTTTGCCCATGTTCTCCTTCATTCAGATTATTATACTGCTGCGTATAAGCACTTTTACATGAAGACTCCTTCTAGTCTCTTCCTTTCTATTCTACCATTTCATGAAATCAGTGAGGTGGACTTGGCAACAAATACACACACAACACATAAGCATACAAGTTGTGCATCAAAGAATATCCCCCCTCAGGAAATTTGCCATTGGCTGCAAATTATAATGAAGGAAAACCATACACAAAAGGAGAGAGAGAAAATGTACAGCATTCTTCAAGTTTTTTAGTTGGTTGAAATTTTTAAAACAGATTGATTAAAGCATAATTTCTCTGAAGACTGATTGAAATTTGGGATGGTATTTAAGAAAAAAAAGGAAAACAAAGAACAAAATTAAGGCAATAGGAGGGGGGAAAGGATGGAATGAAAGAGACTGAGAGGAGAACTAACAAGAGAGTATGTGAGGTTGGAAGAAGCTGTGAAATCACAAGAGCAACACATAGACCAGAACACAGGACCGGAGGTTTGCAGGGGCAGAGGGAAGATTAAATAAGCCACAGAAATGTAACATCAATAAGAACATGTAATTTAAGACAGAATGTCATGAGAATGTCTAAGAAAATATTAAGGAATAATAAAGAAATAAAGATTAGTATTGAGAAGGAATTGAGAAAGGGTGAAGGGAGTTAAATGCCATCTTCTTTTTAGTGAGATAAATAAGTACATAAATAAAAATGGTAGAAATGGCCAGAAATTAGAATGGTATATGGTCATAAAATGCTTATTTAAGAAAATGTGTGGCAAATAAAAAGAAATAGAAAAGAAAATTGTACACTATTAAAGCTCCTTAATCTTACTCCATTTTTCCCACTTCCTCACAACATTTTTGATGCAATTGTTACAGGTAATGAACTATAGCTGTAGTAGTGATTTATTCCAGGCAATGTCCTTGTTGCTGTTGAATGTATATTTATAAAAGTCACCTGTCAAAGTAGTAACATTCTATTTCAGTTCCTTGTTTACAGAATGGAAAAGATTAGTCTTCTTCCATTTATATATAAAAAAAAAAAAGAAAAAGAAAAAAATCCTTGCTGGTTCTGATCAGTCAGCATTTAGACACGAATCATGAACTCTGTCAGCCTTCTTAGCAGTCTAGGTTATGTTGCAGAGCTGCAGATGACATTGGTTTAGGGTTAGAGTGGATTCCTTAGATTTTCTAGGCTGCTGTGAGGAACATTAAGTTGGTTATTAGCCCAGTATATCCCTCCCTAGCACAGATGCAAATGTGAAAGACTAGCAACTGACTTCAGTCCCTGTTTTCTGATAACTGAATGAGACAGTCCCCTTTTTCCCCGTTTCAGCCACGTCCTTCCTCAGTTGCTGATGCTTACATGCCAAATTTAATAGACCCTATTTCTTCATTCATACCAACTTCCTCAGGTTTTATGTTTTTTCTGTAGAGCTACCAAGCATGGTGTAAAAGTAAAGGATTCCTAGTCACCATCTACTGCTTAGCAAATGACAGCAACAACCATAAGTTCTAGGAAACTTGTAACACCTGGGGAAACTTATATTTACTCCATGCTTGCAATCCTTCCCAAGGAGGGTGATAGTTGATGATAAGTCAACGGAAGAGGAATGAATCATAGGTGTTGAAATCCCAGACTGTACCACAGAAAGGGAAATAGAGCTCAGGCACACCCACAGAAGCAGAGAACTCCAGTTTCCACCTTCTCTGGGAGGGAGAGGATAAAGCAAGAGTTGGTACCAAAAAATATTAGTTAGGCAGAAGCATTTTGTATCTGGCCCATATACAAACTGCTCCAAAAGTATAAAGTCAAGAATACATACATGAGAGGAGAATGAGGGGCTAAGAGGCACTGTTTCTCCCTTTTACATACCTATGAAGAGTATGCTATCACTCATACACCATGTTATTTCCAGCTTCCTTACAGTTCCTCTGGATTTCATTCCATCTTGAGTTAAGCTTCTAACCCTTCTCCCTTCCCCTATTACACATCATCATTTATCTCCACACACAAGTCCCCTCTACTGTTAACTTTCTAATACTTATCATTAAACTCACACCTACAGTGAGAGTTCATTTTTTTTTCAAAAGAAGTGTAGCAGATTTTCAATGGGTTAAGTGTACAGAAGCTAAGATCATCTAGGGTAATTTTACTTTCTGCTAGGATATACATTTAAGCTGTGAGAACTGGAGCTATTTGATAACCAAAAAGTTAATTGCCACTGAAGCTATCTTGCATCATCTACATACATTTATATTCACGGAAGAGATCTTCTTTACACATCTGCTTCTGATCTTTATTAAATATGATTTTAATCTTTAAATTCCTTGACCAGTGCACCAGTAATAATTGGCCTAACACAGAACTGCTATGAAGGAGGAAGAGAAAAAGCCTCACTGACACACAATATTTTTCAGCAAGCCATTGAATATGATCTTTGAGCCATACTGAGTGTGAAATCCGTAGTTAAGATTGATTAGTCTTCAGATTGTAAGGTGTTCTTATAATGTCAATAAATCAGAACAAAATTTCAAACAAGAGAGTGACCAACAGTATTTTGCTGTCACATTAAAATGCAAAGATGTCTAAAAGCATAGCCATAAAACTGAGATTCTAATTAGTTATGAATGTGGTAAAATTAATGTAAATCATGTTTTCCCTTTCAAGATAAACAATTAAAATTGGCAACAGCATTAGCATTCTCATTAAATTTTGAATAAACAAAAATCACCCAAACTCCTGTAGAAATCTGACCAGAAAACAAACCATAGCTATCAATACCAGTAAGGGAACTAGGAAAGAAGGAAATCTGAATGATTTTAAGGAAAATTCTTCTAAATGGAACATTTTTTCGAGATGGTCTTGGGGAATTCAGAAAAATGAACTGAGAAAGAAGAAGAAATATAGTCGATGAAACTTCTCATACTATAAACATTCTTAAATATGGCTGAGCCCTTGGCAAAATCTAAAAAAAAATGTTCATTGAAAAGCAGGTTTCTTGTCCTGTAACTACCCACTTTGGTATCCTGAAAACTATATCTTTTATTTAATGACTTA
>VYZW01043203.1:6554-29308 GCA_013401315.1 Balaeniceps rex | reverse complement strand
AGGAGGCAAGTCACTGCGGGTAAAGGCGCTCTCTCACTGGGGAGGTCTCCTGCCCTGTGCGGGCAAGGGCTGCCCGGGCTGCCTCCAGGGCGGCTTCTGCGCTTTGGGTTAATTTGGAAGTTAATTCTCTAATACAGCGAGCCTTGTAGGAATTTGCTCCTGTGGTCACTGGTAGTCTTAAATTATCTTTTTTTTTCTTTAATTCTACAGAAATGTTTTGGTGAAATACCTCATCGGTCCTGCCTCCCTTCAGCTCAGAATTTACATTAGATTGCACCAAAATGTTCCCTTGCAGGGAAGGATTTTGCATCTGGGGGACAGATACGTGATGCATACGGCTTATGCAGTGCTCTGTTTAAGCTCATGGACAATGACAGACAAGTTACTGTAAGAAACCGTAGCTGGGAAGAGGGAAACTGAAACGGGGGTGGTTATAGGGCCTACTTCTTCCTTCAGAGAGGGAAAAAAAAAACCAACAGACAAAACTCTCAAGGGTTATAACTGGAACAGAGAAAGGTCTTTGGCGTTAGCGTTTGTGATTCAGCCTTACATTATAATGGTTACCAGCAGCCTCATTTTCTTTTTATGGTCATCCTGGTTTCCTGGTTGCATGACACTTCCATTGGGCCACTGTTCTTAATAATTTAGCCTTTTATGAGATTGTTTTGATTTACAGTGTAGATTAGAGAAAGAGTGAAAAAGTATGATATCACCCATGGGCTATTAAGCTCCTTTGCACTATATGCAAAGGTCTCAGTTGTTTAAAATGTCGAGAGAAAGGTTCTTTTTTTTTTTTTTCCTCAGCCAGCTAGTCATTTTCTAATTTTATTTTTACTTAAGTGAAAAATACCATTCAGATATTGTAACTTCTCTATGCTGAGCTATGCAAAATCTATGCTGAGTTTTGGATTCAATGGTTGGCTTATTTGCTTGCTGGAGTCCTAAGTCATATAAACTATGTTGAAAATAGAATTAAAACCACAACTCAACATGTGCCTTGCCTCTGTTTGTTTTTTGTGTCTAGTCTGAAACCCAGAATAGCCCATATTACTTGTGATTTCCAAAATGACCTTTGAAAATAAGCAGTGGAATTTAACACAGTCTTTCTAGGTTTGTCTCAGTATCTCGACTTGCTCAACTAATCAATACAAACAAATCTATATTGAATCGGCTAGGTATTACTTGATTTACCCGCAGGTTTGTCCTATAACTCTCAAAATAGAGGCAAATGTATAATTTAAATTTGAACAAAGAATCATTATGGAGCAGCCTTCTGACATACTATAAACTCGACTCTTCTTACTCCTCCATAACGAGTTCAGCTACGTGAAACTCTTCTGAATGAAGTAAACTAGTTCATTAGCTTTGGACAACGCTTCAAGAAAACTGTTGGGGCTGGCCGCATCCAGAGTGCATCCTTTGTACTTATCCTGCAATTTATGAATTGGTCTCCATCAAAAGCACGAAGCCTTAATTTATGTTCTCAGTTTTCCTGATCCTTCTTCTAATCTTCAAGGATTTGAGTATCAAGCTTCCTCGTTTTGAATAACAAAACATATTACTATTTACAGTATTCAACCTCAGAATAATTCTACGGGCTTGTCATGATTTTGCTTAAAAACATTTTGGCGGTGATAACTGGTTAAGTTGGTGAGTGCTGGGAGCCCTGAAGCTGGGGTGAGGTCCTGGCCAGCTGAGCCACCCGCTTGCTGCTGTCAGAAGAGGGAGACCTTGCTCAGGGGGTGGTTCAGCTCCCCAAGCCAGAAGACTGTTCCCTCTCTCTCTCTGGGTTAATTTTCCTGCCATTTTTGTGAGCTCCCTGGGAGGCCAGCTGGGTGCCAGGGGCAGCACAAGGACGGGGAGGGCCTGGGGAGCCGCCACTTGCAGCAGCAGCAGCAAGCTGGCAGGGCGGCTCAGCTGCCTCCTGAAACCTCCCACCACTTGCAAACAACAGAAAAGCAGCAAATGTCTTATGGTAACTGCCATCGCTCTGTCAGATTTTTGTTAGAGATTAATGAATTTTAATTTTGTCTAAGCGGGGCTGTTTTAGAAAGGAAAGAATTACAGAAGTTTAGAAGTGACAGAGGTCTCTGATCATCCTCCTGGTTCATTCCTTTCCGACACAGGATTGTTGTGTCATTATCTTCCCGAACACCGTAGTTTTTATTAGGAGGCTTTGCCTTGAATTTGTGGGCTTTCCAAGAAAGCCAGTGCTGAAGAAAACGTAGTATGACTGTGGTAGAAGGCAACATACCTTTGTTGAACAGCTGGAGTCGCTAAAATAAAACCTCTTAAGACTCCTTAATGAATCGCATTTATGCAAGTATCTTACTGGTCAAAGTCACAGCAGCCAAAATACAGGTGTCCATCCAGTTTCTCAGTTTTGGATGCCTGTTTCCAGATTGAATTTTGAATTGCAGATGCTATCTTAAAAAAATAATAATCAGACTTTAATTGTCCAAGTTGGTTGGACAAAACTAATGACAGACTTAGTTTTGTTTTAATACGGAGCTTTTGAGCCATATGGTGTACTGATACAGGATTTAGGATTAGAAGCAAGTTCGGTCTCAGAATCTGATATCCTACATATTGTGGACTGTAGTATACCTGTTTAGTTAAAAGTTTATTTTCCAGAAAAAAGAAGTGTCATTATGGAGATTTCAAGAAATGGTAAATATGCCCTCTGCTACCAGTTATTCCGGTATAATTACTGATCACCTCCTGGTTAAATGTTTGAACTTGATTTTTCATTTCAATTTGTGAGTTTTCCAGCATGACATTGCTGGTTCTTTCCCTTCTAAATTAGTTTGGTACCATCTGAATCCCTTGGATTTAGTCAGTCATTTACCTTTGTCTCTTTCCTGTTAGATAAATAAGAAACACTGGGGCCTTACAGGAGTGACACTAGTAGGGTCAGAATAGTTTAAAAAGCCAAATGTGTGTTTTCTGTGATCACACTCCCTGTGCATCATAAGTAGCCACAGCATCCCACATACCTGAACACAAGAAAAATAAATGACAGTTGGCGGTGGGCTTGTTCAGAGATCAGCAAGTACATCGTTAGAGGTATCCCTGCGCTCAAGAACTCTCTATCTCTGCTTCGTTTGAAGGTAATGTTAGCAACCCTGCTCTCGCCTTGGTGCTCCTTGCCTTCATGTACGTTCAAGTATGGTGTTTCTCCCTCTTAGGTCCTCTCCCCGGGAAGCTCAGGACATTGAGAGCTTCCAGGATAAAACAGCTTGCGCTCTTTGGTGTCACCGCATCCATTGCAAGTTAGGAAAAATGGCCAAGGTTGAAATGGAGCTGAATTTTAGTAGAAATGCATCAGGACTCCAGCTACTGCAAACTACCGTGTACTTCGCTTTGGCCACTTCCGCCGCCCCGGTGAGGAGCAGGCCTGTGTCAGACAAGCAGCATCCCAGCCTTGCTGGTCTGAGTTCCCTCTTGTCCAGTGAAGCGGCTGCTCTGATCCCAGATGCAAGGTGAAGTCACGGATTTCACCGGCAGCCTAATCTGATCTCAGACTGTGCCGCCGCCATTTGAAAACTAATACTGGAAGTAAGACTTCTTTTTTTTTTTTGATTATTCACTTTCAGCCAGATCGGTTTGCTGATTGCATGGCATAAGGAACCGTGCAGAAAATGTGCCGAGGAGAGAAGAGTATGAAAGCATGCTGCTGTCGCTCAGACTGCTGGTGAAAGCCCTGCCCGCTGGGTCTCTTTCAATGAAGGCTAAAACCAAAGTAAATTGCGATGGTTAAGGTCCTGCTGTCCCCTCTGCAAGTTACTGCCTCCAGCTGCGTGGTTTTGCCTCCTGTTTGCACCCAGTGCTGACACTCACTGCTTCCCCAGTGAGCCAGATCACCTCCCAGCGCTGGCAGAAACCCGGTGTAATTTTTCCCCTGGATTGCTTCAGTGAGCCAGCCAGACGAGTAGCAGAAAAGGAGGCAGGGTTGTGTGCCCAAAAGTGGGATTTGGAGCCGCACCAGTTTAAATTGTCTTTAATTGTCGTGAAGCCACGGCTGCTATCTCATCTAGCAGATAAGATGCTTTTTAAGAAGATCGGTCCAGGCAGTGGACCAAAAAAAAAAAAAGGAAAAGTGAACCCGCACGGCTGTTTGCACTGTGGTCAGCTCTGGAAGTCCACAAGCGCTATTTTTCTCTCAACTTGAACCTCTGAAACTTTTTAACGAAGTTTAGAGCCACCTGTCTACGAGTCAGCCGCTGAGCTGCTCCTCTGGCACAGCCTGCAGGAGCTGCCGAGCCCCTGGGGCTCTGGCCCAGCGCTGATGGAGCTGGGTGCTGCTGGATGGGGGCTCCTCCTGGCAGCAGCTCAGGACCGGCGGGACCCGGCCTTGACCTTCCTGCATCTCCCTGCAGTTGGGCACACGGGAGATACGACGCCGCTTCACGGGGATGCTCTGAAACAAATTAAAGCCTGTGAAGTGCTTAGGAATGTTTTGGTAAAGAAGTTACAGATAGGCAAGTTAGAAATAGTGATGACTCAGATTTTTTTTCAGTAACACTATTACTGTTTTGCAACTGTGTGTGAGCCCTAGAGAGGAAAATGAGCTAGAGACATTGGGAGTACTAAAGGCGACATTCTTGCTTCATTTGGTTTGTGTCAGTTCCCGTTCCTCTTGGAAGAGTAGCTTATACTATCATGCTGTCAGGAATAATCTGTGGGCATGTACATGTGCGTGCAAGAGATACAGTGACATGGACCATCTTGCAGGATCACGTCCTCATGAGCAACGCTCCAGTTTGTGTGGCTTTTTCACATGCTGGAGAAGAGGAAATGTTTTATTTTATAAAATACACTGACAAATGTATTTATAAATTTACAAATGTGTATAATATATACATATTATATAAATTATATTACATACATTTGTAAATTATGAATGCATAAACATATAAACCTCATGTGTCTTTATAAAACTAACATCAGTGAAAATCTCATCTTTTTATTTTTTTTAATAATTTCCAGATTTTAAGTTGATGGTGTGGTTTGAGCTAGACTAAACTTCAAAACCGCTCACTCTGTTACAGCTTTTTGCTTAAGTAGATCTGAGAGGGTCTTACAATAAGGGGCCAGTAATACTGTCCCCATTTTACAGATGGGTAAACTAGGGATTAGAGGTGGTCCAGCATCGTCCAGGAAAGCAGCTGCAGAGGTAAAGTATGAAACCAAGTCTCCTGAGTCTTTGCACTTTGTTATGTCTTAAAGACAGGCCAGTATTTTTCAAGTAAGTGTTATGCCCAACTCAAAATGTTTGGAGCTTTGACTAACATGCAAGAAGTTTTATCCTCCTGGCTTTGTATGGACTCCTCAGTTTCCAGCTGAAAACTGCTGTATGAAGAAACACACCTTATTGTAAATGTCCTGCTGTTGTACTACCAGAAAGAAATACACAGTCCTGTTTGCAGAAAAAGATTCAATTCAATTACAGTATTCAATGGAAACTGCCTTTAGAGAGACACCAGCAACCTGAAATCCAGTGAAATATAGTGACAGATTTAAGGTAGTGTCTCCTACGACTTCTGTTGAATGCCCCCACCAATCTTTGTGAATTGTTTTTTCTTGGCTTTAAAAATCTGTTGTGTGGTAAAATTGACATATACGAAAAGGGGCTTTAGGATGGCTTGTTACACAGAGCTGTACTAATTTCTAAGGTGTTTGCTGAACAAGAGAAATCATACTTTTGAGTATGGGAAGGCAAAATAAAGCTGATTGTATGCAAAGATTTTCTAAAGATAAAAGGTAAACAGTTATGGAAAAGACGTGTGATGAGAGTAGAAGAACGTGTGGCATCTTAACTTTAAGTTGCAGTTGATCTAAATCATTTTCTGTAACAGAAGGACAATATCTAAATACAGATATGATTAAGTCCCTACCACAATATGCAACACACCCAAGTTGACACTGACAACTGAGATCAAGATTAAAGTTTTCCAATGTATGTAGTGAATTTCAGTGCAATGGCAGCAGTGTAATTTTTTCAGGATTTTGTCTGTCGGAATTGGATATGATATTGGCAATAGCACACTGCATATTGTGTGGAAAGAGCTCAGGCAGCCATCTCTGATCAGAACTATCACCCTTCTTTCAGCAGTTTCTCAGCTTTCTATTTTGTATTCCTCAGCACAGAAGCAAATTATTTTGCTGATTTTATGCAGAGTTGAATGTACTTTGTGTAGGGTTTGCTGAAGGAGTTTAAAAGAAAACAACCATCCACATCTTCTGCTCTGAACTTTCCCATTCAGAACTGTAACCTGAATTTTTATGCAAGTCTTTTATAGTCATATATACCGGTCACTTCTAGGTCTCACTGCATCTTACTTATTTGTTTCTTACATATGTGACAGTGGGCAGATATGCATTTAAACTGTAAGGATACAGCTGTCATGATTTAAAAAATACTACTACCTAACATGGCTAGCCTCATATATCCAGGATATATACAGTATATTCTGTTTATAGTGATGTAAGGCACTTTACATCATCAAATTGAAATAAGCTGTATTGTTTCACATTTTTATAGTGATGGAAATGCACTTACAGTAGAAGACAAGCACATTTACATTTCTGTGTCAGTGTTTTTGTTTGGCGGCCCCGAAACACTTGAGGAGGTGAGAGCTGCACTGAAAAACAGAAAGCAGAAAATACGATGGAATTACTGTATAGCTGCAGTGAGACAGGGAACTGCAAGGGACCCCTATAAAGCAGGTTAACAAAATTAATAGTAGAGGAAAAACAATTTGCTCTATAGCTGTGGCTGTTTTGCCAGCAGCAGCTGAAGGGCAGCAGATGACAAATAAATCCAGCGATATGTAAATACCTGAAGTCTTATAGTATGCTTTCTGATGGACAAATTTTGCTTCTAGAGATGAAGAAACTACCTCCATCCCATTCAAATGGCCTGTCACTCTCCAAACAAATATGGAAGTTGGGAAATTAAACAAAGGGTCCCCAAAACAATCTCTGTGTGATGCTCCAGACACAAGCTTAGGTCTGTGAGACTAAAGGTCTCAGACTTTTGGGTCTGTTCTGTTGAGAAGAGAGCTAATNCTAAAGTGTGGAATTTTCCTATAAAAGTCTCCAAAGTTTTCTTCTAGCCCTGTGTAGTACCAACTTGTCCTTCTGTACCTGAGAGCTTTCTGGAACCCACCAGTGATGACTGGAGAACCTAGGGACTGGAAGGCTCATCTCTTAGTCTGCGGTACCCACAGCATTGCCAGCTTGCTAGAAAAGCTTGAAGAAATATGGGGAGTCACACCTGGGGAGGGAAAAGAGGTTTCTCAAGTTGACATTTTCTTTAGCTGATGTGTTGGTCTGCAGAATCCATTTCGCTTTATTCAGAAATTCATACAATGACAAGCCATACATTTCTGTTTCTCTGGGTATATATTTTACAGAGTATATGTCCTCTTATCATGCAAACATCTCCTCTAACCCCCCTTGGGAGGACAGGTACAGCTCTATGGCTTTTTGTTTTGAGTCCCACGCCAGTTGACTAATCTAGCAGCTAGTAATAGCTGAAGATTGAGACACTGATAATTCCTCTGTACCCCAGAGAGAGGCAAAGGAGCTAATTATACATTGATTGTATATCAGTTGAGGAAATCCCCAGATGGGGAGTTGTGGGTGTATTTCACTTTCTTTGCACTACTTGAGCAATGCACTGGGAACAAAGGAGGACCCAAAAAAAAAAAAAATCAGCCCTAATTATTCACACTGAACCTGTGGCCTTCTTAAAATATGCTTAACCCAGGGAGTGAACCCAGGGTTGAGTGAGGCTTCTTCCAGACTTGTTTTAAGACTGCACCATTAGAGGCTGTTCTCACTGAAGTGTCTGCCGAAAATCTCTCGAGTCTGTGTTTAAGGAGCAGTCCTGCGTGGAGATCCTTCCCTAGTGGTGTGCCAGTGTTTTTCCCTTCCTATTACAAGGCTATCTGAAGATCTTGGACCTGTTCCACACTCAAACTCCAAGCATCTTTGTTGTCTATCTGACCTTGCAATATGATAGGCTGGAAACTTTTACTGTCTGGCTTTTTGTAAGGCTTGTTTCACAATCTGGGTAATGTAGATTTCTCTGCTTCCCATTTCCACTTCTGTAATGTTTATTATATTCAATTGTATGTCTGGTTTGGTGTTCATTTCTGCAGCTCCTGCCTACGTTTCATGCAGTTCTTTATCTTATCTGCAATTGCTATCTGCACTCTCAATCAGCTCATCTCTTTTTATTAGTAATAGATCCAGTCAGTTCATATGCTTGCATATACTCTAGGACCGTAATGTCTTGCCTTGCCAGCAGTCAGAGATTTTAAGGTTGTGATAACCTATATGCTTGTCTGAGGGATGTGAAAATAATGTTATGAATGTTGTTTATGAAAACTGGGGTTTGCACAGTAGTTTTCACGTACTGTGGTTGACTGTCCTCAAAGAAGTGACAAGTAGAACTGGTAGCATACAAGCCCATACTTTACATCTGATCATAACTAATTGAACAGAAAAATCCTCAGCGTTTTCCCTCGGTTACCTCTGTGTAGATACCACTGTGATGACAGTTTTCTTTAAATTATCCTACACTTTCTTTACTCCATTTTAACCTCTGACTATACCTTGTTTCCTCTTCCTCATTTTTTCTTCTACTGACCTTATACTATGCATAAACATTCTTTGTAAGGAAATCAGTGAGATATTTGTAGTTGATTTTTTATGTCTTAGATTTTGTGCCCGGCTTTCCACTTCTTTCTACTGCCAACAAAGCAAGTTTATTTTCTAATAACTTAAAGTACCCCCCTTTATCCTTAACTCTCTACAGATGCTTCCCTCCTTCTTCCTTGTTAATTCAAGTCTCTCTGCTTCCAAGGATCCTCTGCCTAGGATTGTGCCTGTCTCCTTCTGTGCCATTTTCTGCTCCGAGACAGAAGGCGACAGGTAGCCGCTTCTGTCCCCCTCCCATTCCTGAGCATCGCAGTAGAAAGATGCCAGCTTGCCTAAAAGGGGCTCTCAGCTGTGCTTGTAACCAGTTTTTGAGGGAGTGTTTTGAAAACTAGTTAGGCAGTTTTCCCAGTGTAGACAGGCTCATAGAAGGACCATTAATTACTCAGTGCAGGCTTAACCGAGGGCAGAAAAAGGGGGCTTTTGTGCGATTGTCAAACCCTCACCATTATTTATACATGTTGGTTTTGTATTTAATAGGATTACATGACTTCTTTGCTCTATATGCCAAAATGGATGGTTCCTTTCAGTAATAAAACAAAGCCAATAACCTGAAAGGAACCACGGCTCAAAAGCACAAACTTGACCTCTGATTGACCTTGACATTTACAGACTAAAAAGAACTTTTCTTTGAACAGACAGAAGAAGTCAGGGAGCCAGCAAGAACCAGCAGAAAATGGTTTTGTTGCTTTCTGATTACATTGTTTAAACCAACATACTACATGGTTTACAATACTTCATTACAATGTATTAGGGCCTGGAGGTGATTTAATGTCTGTTTATAACTGAGACTAATCTTGAAATAAACAAATGAATGTTTGGAAAATGGATGAAGCTGTTCTGCTGGAGACAGTGTAAAATGCATCTCTGAAGAGTAAATCATGGCTGTACAGCACTTAAATGCTTTTTATTTCTACCTTCAGTTGTATTTCAGTAGTTTTATCTAACAAAATTAATCATGGTGCAGTAAAAAATTTCTAATTGGTTAGGACTGTCTAGCAGCCATACATTCTATAACAAATTCACAATTTAAAAACTGTTTAGCCCTTTAAAAACAGGGAAAAAGATAAACTAGAAAACGCTGTAGCGTTACACTAGGCACCATGGTGATCTAAATTAAATCTGTTACAACCTGTTCTAATTTAAAATTGCTCCGTTGTGCGAATGAAGGGGAAAAGAAGAAGAGTTAGTTCACTTGCTCAAAGCATTTTCATATTCCCAGATAAATCTTTCATCCACCCTGCCTTTGCTTGTGGGCTGTACATTCCCATTTCCTCTGTGCATCCCCTGCGTAACTGCACATAAACGTGGTTTCAGATGGAGCCAAGATCTCTTCCTCCAGCGGTTTGGTGTCAGTTCTTGTCTCTGTCAGCCGAGAACAAGCAATGTCGTTGAGTGTCACCATCGTGGTGTCCAGCTGTTCATGACACCCAGAAGCTCCTCTGCGGTGCTGTAGGCAGGGGCCTTGCTAGAGGAGGCTGCTCCAGTTTCTTCTGCCAAAGGATGACTGCAGCTGCACTTGTCCTGCCATCCACCTCTGCGGGCGACTCCTCAGCCACCCCTGCTTCTCTCCCTCTCCTACCAGCCACCCAAGGCCCTATCCATAGCCCCCAGGCATTTCATAACACATTTCTTGTCTTCTAACACTTGACTCATCCCAAAAATGTCTTGAATTTTCCTAAGTACCAGTCACTAAGCAGTTAAAGCCTGATTTGAGAGAAAAAAAATCTGAAGTCGGGTGGCTCCTCCAGTCCCACCGCCCACACCCTTCCGGTTGCAGACTGGAGCGAGTGGGAGCTGGCGAGGGCTTGGTGTGGAAGCAGCAGAAGAGGACTTCTGCACTGCCATGCCTGTGCAGCGTATTGCCACCTAGTGCTCCGAATATGGAAAAGCAAGATTCTTCCTTCTACTCAAGACGGAGACTCCCGCAACCCAGCCACCAAAGTGGTCATGACTCAGAAGGTCCTCTTCTGTTGTAGCAGCACTTCTTAACCTACCTACTTTACCATATCCTGCACCCATTATAACAGATTTAGGTCTCTGAACTTTGACAATGCACTTTCTTGCACTGCAGTTGATGCTAAATACCATGACTGCTCTTTTTTCACGTAGGGGTTTTAAAAGTCTGGTCCTGCGGCAACATACCATATAAAATTACACTTTATATGGGTGGCTGTCTGTCTGTATACCCTCCTTCCTATCACTTAGTTTGCCACACAAACACAAGAGGCAGAAGTCTCAAGGATAATTAAGTTTGTTCAAGCTTGAAAAATAGTCAACCACACGGAAGAAAGGCCTGCTAAGGAAAAGGTTGCAACATAAGCCTGTATGTTCATCAGCATCAGTGAATAAGCAGGGGAAAGGGCATTAGCTACAGGAAGAATTTCAAATTGTGCTTGCACCTTCCTAGGTGTCAAAGCTGACCACCCACACACCACAAACGCAGGCTTTCTTGGTACCAGCTCACAGACCTCTTTGTATTAACTGCTATGTCTAAATATACACTAGCAGTGTTCTGAATTTACACTGAAAACAAATGAGATCAGGCACTTTTCTGTGTGTGTATTTTTTTTCCTTTGCTCCCTTGTTAATTTTTTCCTCCTGTACACCTCATTACTGACTATTATCTTAGCTCCCATTAAATCTCTTTTAGAGGTTGGCATTTTAACTTACCAGCTTGAGCTCTAGACTGTTGACACGTTACACTGCAGAAAGCAGAGAAATTATCATGGACTGAGTTTGCACTGTATTTTTTCTAAGATGCTGCATGATGAGAATAAATCATGTTGTCACCCTGACATGATCCATTAATGAAGATGCACACCCTCTTGCCCTGCCCTCTTACCGGGTTAAGTGAGAACCCTTCCTCCAACTTTTTTCTTCATTTCCACTGTGGAAGAAGCTTTCTAATTCTGCACATCGGTTTGCTTAGCAATATGCTGTTGCCTAATGCAATAAAAATCAGTTATGTAACTGTCTTTGCTAGACTTGCAGAGAGCATTCACCAGACGGGAAGATGGCCACAGTATCTTTATGCTTTCCATTATGTCTCCTGTTCACTGTTACTATGCAATATGCTCTGCTTTTAGTATGTTTTTTTTAATCATTTTTCTTGACATCCTGTTTAGAATATTATACACCTATAATCTAAGATCATGCAAAGAAAAAGCAAGGAAGAGAAATATGCTTATTCTGATTTATTTCTAAAAGGGCTGATATAGCACTAGTGCCTCCAAGGAACAAAGAATCGCCTACAGTTTGTCAGATAGTATTTTTAATACTCTAATTCTGAACCAAATTCCTAAAATAACCCGTGTTTGCAGATTACCATGTGCTTTTTTGTTCTGAATAATGTCTTGCTTAGTGAACTATGTCTTATCAATCCACCAAGTACTGGGTGTCATTGTTCACCTCATTCAGAATTCATCTTTTAATTAACATTATCACAGGCAAAATTCTATTTTGGTCAGCATAATTTGTCATTGAAATTGGCAGTAGAGAAATAAAAGAATTACCATCTGAATTTATCTGAAGACAATGTAGGAGATGGTGACTACAAACCTACCTCATCCGGCACTGAAGAGGAAGGGAAAGAAACCATGTAAATGATAATGGCTTTAAAAATTATATTTGCAATGTAAAAATCACTACTTGGTCATCTGCTAAGCAAACTGTTTTATCAAAATTACTGTTATTGAAAGTATAAACCTGAATCCTACACTTAGACATATGCTTTATTTTGTGGAAAGGGTTGCTGATTTAGGGAAGATTAAAGAGATATAAATGTCTTTGCAAGGCAATGATCTTAGATATAGGTATGTAATATCAACTTAATGAAGCAAAATGCTGATCATTTACTTTAATAGTTAAACTTTGAAATTAAGTTACAACTGCAGCATTGTTTTAGAGAGCAGACAAGGAGACAAATGCTTTTAAAATGATTTTTAACTGTACCAGGAGATGAACCTTTCACAAGAATAGAACACATTTCTGAATCCTTCTCACAAGACTTGACTTTCATAATGATTGCCAGAAAACTCCATTGATACGGGGAAAATTAAATAGCATTTTATTTTTCTGAGTCTATAAAGAAGACGTCTGTCCCTGCAGTCTAGATATGCTGTATTTTTCTATTTACATTCAAATTAATACAGTGATATTAAATTGACTGCATTTAAGGTACAGTGAACATGCCAGCAAACCAGCCACTTAAAAATTCCCTCCAACATCCCTTTACCTTATGATTTCATCCATTCCTAGTCGCAAATGCAACAGGCCCTGAAGATGATCACATTCAAGCAGTTCTCAGCCAAGATGACAATAACTTCTGTAAGCAGAGCACCTCTTGGGAGCATGCTCTACAGGAGGCCCTTTCTCTTTCAAAATAGCGAGGCTTCAGCTTGGCTGCCGCTGGTCACTTCTGCTGAACTTGCATCGTGACGCAGTCTTCTAGTGTGGAAGGTCCTGTTTCATTAGTAGCTTCTAAAACATTTTTTAGAAAGCAGCCATCAGTCTCCACTGTCATAATTAATATTTGCTCAATTATGCCTATTTGCATTGTGTTTTTAATGGATGCAGCATTTATTAAAAATACTGGAACCTAATAGTTAATTGACCCCCAGTCAAAGTACCATTTAGGTTTTGGTTTCTTTTTTTTTTTTTTTGACAGAGGCAAGCAGTGCTGAAACAGACAGGTCAGGAGGTTGAAAGAGATATAGATGATATCTGCATCTTTCATAACCATAGTCCGTAGCATTCTGTGGGCTGTCTTGTGTGTTGACAGCAACGTGAGACCCAGAAACGTATCAGCTAGAGCGGGGAAATGCTATGAAGGTTTACTATTAACCCTTTTAAAACATTAAATTCTCTAGATTTCTTTTCTTCAATTTCTATCTGATAATAGACCTGGGAAGAGTTAGGCTTTTTGGCAGAAGATAAAGGCAGTCTCCTCAACCTTAATTATTGTTCCTGAATTTGAATAATATCTTTGCTTATGAAGTTAATGGCACAGGCTAAAAGTTATGGAAAATTCTACCCAAAGTTATAAAAAATGATACCCAGGAAGTTGTTATGCCCATATTGAAATAATGGCTTTGCAGTCTGATTTCTGTTTGGGTCACCCACCTTTCCAGGTAAAATAAGATGCCTTTCACATTACTAAGCCCCAGGATTTTTCTAACATTTTCTTCATGCAGCCCAGAAGGAGAGACAATTAAATCATACAGCTTTCTTTCACCCTCTGCCTTCTTTCAAAGAAGCATCATGTTCTGTATTCCTTAGGCATTCACAGTGCATGAATGAGAAACAGCGTGGGCTTTGCTGATCTTCTAAGCAATATATAATTATTGTCTGTGTTCTAAGAACAATTATTCAAAAAATGGCAAACGATATAAAAATAAATACAGTAAAAAGATGTACCCTGCATATAGCAAGGGTACAATCAGACAAAGGGAAATTAAGCTTATTCTTAGAATATAAGGAGGTGAAATTAATATTCTAAAGGCCATCCTTTTACGATTCCCTCATAGCATTGGCTAAATCCATCTTTTTCAGCTCTTGCAATCAGTCTTTCCAGACATGTGTGTTCCCTTCATCTCACAATTCCCCAGAACTCCCAAACACAGTATGTAAGTAAATGCGATGATTTATAAACCCTTGAGGTTTCAGAAACAAGTGCTTACACAGTATGACTAATACGCAAGCGTGCGCTGCTGCCCCCTGATGCAGGGAACGTTAAATCTCTTCGCGAGTAGCCAGGCAATGGCACGCAGCCCACCTTCTTTCTTTTATTAATATATGGCCATAGATGTATTTGTTGCTGCTTGGACAGATATAAGATAATGTCTCTCCCTTGGGTAACTCAATATTTAAATTATTAGTTGAGGGGAGAATGAGGAGAAGGAAGAAGAAAGAAATGAGACAAAAAAGGGAAAAAACAACTATGCATACCCACTATGAGAATGTTTAAAAATTGTTAGGGAATATAAACAGTGAACTGGAACGCACTTTTAATGCACAGTTTTGTTGTAAGTTAGTAGCGTTTGGCAAAGGTAACATTTATGGCCACCTTCGGCTAGTGCTTCAGGCAATTATAGCTCGGTTTGTCTTTCCTGCCTGTTTATTCACCTCCCGTGCATTGTCTAAATTTGGGAGTGCAAATTGTCTGGAGCAGAGATTTCCTCAGCAGGACTTGCTCGTGTAGGTTCCTGCAGGGTGGATCCTTGTCTCCATGAAGGCTGACAGAGTATGTGAGGTGGAAATAATATTTAGTTTGTGCACGACACTTAGATCCACACAGAAATTTGCAGCAAGCAAAGGAAGGTGTGGCGTGAAGCCCTCAGTATGACTCACGCAGTCACTCAGGTGCCACTGGGCACTGCCTGGCCGTACGCACAAAGCTAGACACGTCTGCTCGGTTTTTAGCCTGGCTGTAATTACAGTGGTGCAGCACCAACACACAGGCAAGCCCGTGGGTATGGCAGTGGTACAACAGGTTTTTGAAAAGACCTCGTAGGAAGCAGAGCCCGTATTAACTAAAATGAAATAGAGTTACGGGGAATGACTGTTTGCTGCTTTTGTTGGTGATGACTTTTTTTGAAGTTGCAAACCTGGAGCTCTACCTGAATGAGCAAGGCTGAGCTATGACGCTACAGCTTGGGTGGTGCGGGGCCCCTGTGGGAGCCAGGGAAGGACGGCCGAGCAACAGGATTTACAGCTTCTGCAATTTAGTAACATTTGTCTTAAAGCCGTAGTTGCCAGATTCATGTAATATACTGATTTTTTTTCTTTTCACCCACGCGGAGTGCCGGGGAGCCTCCCGGGAAGCCCTCGCCACCCCCTCGCCCGCGGGCCACGCTGACAGGCCGGGCCCGTGAGGACGGGTGGGCTTCAGCCGTGGGGACCACCCGGCTTTGCCAGCGAGACAGACGATGCCCCCTGTCCCGGGCATCGCTTCGCGTTGGAGGAGACGAGAAGGGCAAACGACCACGTGAAGGCCGCGGCGCAGGGTTGCCGAGCCGCCGGCCCTCCCCAGCGCCGGGCTGGGCCCTCGCCGAGTCCCGCACCAGGGCCCCGGGCAATGGGCGCCGTCTCCTAGGAGACCGGGGCAGGGCGGGGGGGGTGTGTGCCGGGGAAAGACTACAACTCCCAGAATGCCCCGCGGGCGGAGAGGCGCCGCGGGCGGTGACGTGCCGAGCGGAGGCGGGGCGGAAGTGGGTTCCCCGGGCAGAGCGGCCGGCCGGGCCCGGTTCCGGGTGTCCGTGCCTTGGCGGCGGTGGCGGCGGTGCGGGGGGGGGAAAGAAGATGGCGGCGGACTTGGAGGCGGAGGTGCAGGCCATTGACAAGAGCCTGCTGGAGTGCTCCGCCGAGGAGATCGCCGTGGTGAGGCGGCGGGCCCGGGGCGGAAGGGCGAGGAGTGCTTGGGGCGGGGAAGGAGCGGGGGCTGGCGACGCCGGCGGGCGGCACCGGCTTGCCCGGCCGGGCGTGGGGCCGTGAGGGCCGGCGGCCGTTCCTGGGGCCGGGGCGAGGCTGTGCCCGGGGGCGGGGGGCGAGCAGGCTTTCCGTGAGGGGATGTCGCTGCCTGGGCCGCTTGTAAGGGCAGCCCTGGCTGGCAGCGGCGTCTCTTTCTGGCCGTAGCTTGCTGTTGTCGCCAGCGTCGCTATTGCAGTAGCCGAAATCAGTCGCAGCCAGCAGCCAGCTTTTCCTGTTGTTCGGCTGGCGCAGGTGGCTCCCCGGCAAGCCGCCTAGACGTGGTCACCCCAGCCGAGGGCGGCCGCGGTTCCCCGCCGGTCGTGGGGCTTGGCGGGCGCCAACGCCGGCTGTGGGAGCGGGGTCGCTTCTCAGTATCTCCCTCCTTCATCTACTGCTTCCTCGCCTTCTCCAAGCAGCTGAGAAGTTTAATTCTCCTACCCAGTG
The DNA here is from genome assembly GCA_013401315.1 of Balaeniceps rex. Lineage (NCBI taxonomy): Eukaryota > Metazoa > Chordata > Aves > Pelecaniformes > Balaenicipitidae > Balaeniceps > Balaeniceps rex. The sequence goes on along the minus strand of VYZW01043203.1, from coordinate 12,667 downwards.
TGCTGCCTTTTCGCATCTCTGTATCGGCAATCGTGCCTCGACGTGAGACGATCCCCCTCCCCCCGTTAATTTAGGTGGATGTCTGACCCCATATATGCTTTGTAGTGTCGAAGTTTCATGACAGCATTCTTCCTTCCTCCCCGGTATTTAAGATGCGGTTCTGGCAAAAGCTTGCACTAGTTAAGCTTAGGACTATTAGAATGGGACGCTTGCAGAAGAAATATTAGTAAAAATATTTGAAGTAATCTACTCTTGTTTATATAGTTTTCCTGCTTTTATGAAGAGTTGTTGAAAGGGAAGAGGAACGAAGTCTTGAGGGTAAACTTTTCAGGGAAACTTTCTGGTGTAACTTATAGACACTCGTGCATTTGAGGAGCTGGATATATGTGTTAAAATATTGGGACTGCTCATGTGCGTGTCTGTAGGATAAGACCTTGAAGTGTATGTCAATATACACGCAAGTCTGTGTGTATGTCAATGAGAATTACATTGGCTGCTTTCCAAAAGAAAATAAAAGACAACATTGTAATTCGGATTATCTTCAGATTATGCTGGTACGTCTACAGTGTAGAGGTATGATTAGATGGGCAAATGTGCATAGTTAGCTACATCCTAGCTAGTTTAGCTCCAGGATTAGTCTTCCTTCCCCTCAACAGAAAACCCAATAATTCCATCAAACATTTCACATAGTAGCCCATACCAAGCCCAAAGTACCTTGTTTGTGTGAGTAGCAGATGCTTTTTTTTTGGGTCACAGTGTAGTTAAACTAAATGCAATGGTGCACCCAGTGGAACATATTTAGGAATTTGCTATAGGTACAAGTGCCAGCTTAACCTTAGTCAATTCTTTTTCATTTTTATTCTCTGTGATCACCTGCACAAGCTACAATTCTGAGATCTATCACTCTCAAATCTACAATGTGCTAGCAGCTAAATGCTGCTGGCACTGCCTGATCATATAAGTAAACAACATACTTGGGTTTTAGCGTTGTTTTTCTCCCTCCCTTGCTGATGGCATTACTTTGCTGATAGTCCGATATTAACAAAACAACTGCCAGCCCAAAGCAATAGTTGCAGCACTTTACACTTCAGTATCTCATTGCAACAACTTAATGATAAACTCCAAAGAACAAGAATCAAAATAATAAATTATCTGTTACAGAACATGAGCCTACATTGCAAATATTTATTTGTGTAGCTAAGAAAAATATAGATTGTACTTTTTAGCTTTTGAAACAGTAAAGTGAGTTGTTTTATGGCTTATTTTTATTACATGTTTTGTTCGCCTAGTGTTTCTTACTTAGATGTGGATTTAATAGAAACCCTGATGGATCATTAGGTATTTACTTACATAAAATGTTGTTTGATCAGCGCTTCTGTTTTTGTTTGTTTGGTTTGATTTTTGGTTCCCCCGCCCCCAGCAGTCAAAAATTGCTGCAGGAGAGTAAGTCTGAGGGGGGAGGAAGTGAAGAGGAATACACTTCTCTTTTTAATAAAAAAACTTCTCTTGGGAGAGTAGAACATTAAGTTTTCTCATATGTGACTTCAGGATAGAAGATAGACAAAAACTAACTGAAAACTTGCCTAAATACAAAATATTGTTGTTAAGGAACAAATTCCAAAGTTTTGAGTAGTTTTACTGGAGATCAGTGCCTCCCAGGCAGTGATTTAGAAAGGCAGTGCAACATAAGTATGCATATGTATATATTTCTAGTAACAATTTTACACGCACAACAGTATTTTGAGTTGCCTTCCTAGTAGCTCTTGGAGTGACATCTGTTTCCTTGTCCTAGTAGCCTGTACTTCCTTCTGATATTCTTTTAGCCAGGATCTGGCTTTCAAAACTGTGTGCACAGTTATATGTGTAGAACTAGCTCCACAAAGAGATTTAGGTGTGATGACATTCAGTGTTGCCACACCTAACTTTCAGGCAACTACTCCCGGAGTTTTTGGGATGGGAAAGCCGTTTACTTGAGGAACAAGAATTTTCGCTGGCTAGGTATTTGTCTGAGCTTGTAGTGTGGCTAATATGCCCTGTATATTTTCTAGCTGAAATTAGTAATGTGCTGCTGAATTAAAAAGCTGAAATTCAAGGTGTTTTGCTAAGAAAAATGCGAGCGTAATAACTAATATATGCCCTAGAAAATAATCTAAAAATGATCTTATTAAATGGAAATCATGGAAGAGAGTAAGTCCCACCGTGATTGGGTCAGTTCCTGGCGGTAGAGATATTTGGCACAAATGATGAAAGGAGAGGAAAAGATTAATGAACTAGGGGGGGAAAAAAAAAATCAGATTCTTAGTGATGAAAACTTTACTTCTTTTAATTTTTGTGCGGTATTCTCTGAATCCTGGTGGGAATGGTGAGATTATCTGTAAACTTCTAGATCATTGCATACGGCTTTTTGGCAACATTTTCCCATGGACTTCCTTGGAAAAAATCTGGGCTTTGACCATCAAAGCTAGATCAATACAGAAAGATTTAGTGGATTGATTATGATTTTAAGAAGTCAAACTTAAGGAAAGAGAAGTGAGGTATGCATATTATTGTACTAAGCTGTACTGACATATAAGTTTTTTTTTTTTAATATGAAGTTCTGCTTTAGAAAACATAGTAAATGAAAATACTACAATATATTAAAAAAAAAAGGGGGCAAAAATGCAGCCCTTCTTAAATCGCACAAATGGTCTGCTGACTCTGTATGTCTGTATCCTGAAGAACTTCCTACAACTGTGTTGTCTCAAACATAAGTTCTTAAGAGTAAGTCATAAATAATTCAGCGTAAATCAAGCTGTAACATTTGATTACCAAACCCATTTATTTTGGTATAATTAATTCTTGGTTTTCATGTACAGTTTTAGGTTGATTCTGAATTCTTTTTCTGAAGTTGCCAGGGGGTATCTGGTTGTCATATTTACAATGAGAAATGGCATGCTAAGGCTGTTTATGTAACGCAGGATTTAATCAGTGCACATTTGCAGTATGTGCTTGCTCCCATTTGTTTATTATAAAAACCTTGCAGCCTTAATTTACAGTTTAAACCTTTATAAAATTGTAATCCACAAGGCAGAAATAAAACAAATGTTGTCCTAGAGGATTTTTTTTACTCTGTGTGTGTATACAAGGGGAAAAAACCTAGAAAGAGCTGTGAGTTTTTCAGTGGCTTATGGCAGGTACAGTAGTCTGATGGCTTTTAAAAACTCTGTCAACATTGTTTTTTACAATTGATTGACTAAGAGAATTCATGGATCTAACATCACACTTGAAATAGTAATTCAGATAAGTTATTTTGGTGGTAGGAGAAACCAAAACCCCCTCATTTTCGTAGGTGATTTCTTGAAATTAAATAAGAGAGGGACTGTTACCTAATGCTGTGTTTGCCATTCTCCTTGTACTTTTTGTCTTTGCCCATTCCTTGCCAACTCCAGGCTTCCACTGCTCCTGTGTCCCCAGCTGGCAGCATCAGTCTGCACTCCAAAGAAATGCAACCAGCATAGTTTGGGCCTTATCCTAAAAGTCACTGCTAATGTTCGTGCATTTTACTGGTCATGCATCTCAGAGGAAAATTTTTAAGAATTTGATCTCTTAAATCTTGTATTTTTGAAAAGAATTTTGTATGTCAAAAGGATAAAATGTGCAAGCAGGGAAACATTATTCCTTTCCTAATGTCTTTCTGCTCTGATCATCTAGATTTAACACTTAGAAGGAAGCATGGCTTTCTAGTTTTGCAATGCCATTTTAGATATTTGATTTAGAATGAAGAAAGTCACCTTGATGGATAGAACTATGTTTGGTATTTTTATTAATGAATGATTTGTGTTCTCTTTCCTTTTAATTTAAAAGAAATGGCTGCAAGCAAATGACCTTCAGAAAGAAGTATACCAGCATCTAGCCTATTATGTACCAAAAATTTACTGCAGGGGTCCTAACCCTGCCCCACAAAGAGAAGATATGCTGGCACAACACGTTTTGCTGGGACCAATGGAATGGTACCTTTGTGGTGAAGATCCTGCATTTGGTTTTCCAAAGCTTGAGCAAGCAAACAAACCTTCCCATCTTTGTGGCCGCGTTTTTAAAGTGGGAGAGCCTACCTATTCTTGCAGGTAGTTCAACTTAGTGTTGTGAAGTGTTTATAAGTCATGGAACATTTTTCAATAAGAATATTCTGTCCTAATGAAAAGTTAATATCCCAAATGTATTTTTAAAGTAACCTTGCAGTGTTTCCCCCCTGTCGGTGGGATCAGGGGAAAATTAACACACTACAGGTTTGTAAATGGAAAAATATTAATTAGTATAATGTAGAGTGTTTTCTGTACAAAAGAAATGCAAGATTAAGAAAGTGGTCAGGGTGAACTGTCAGTGTGATTTAAGGGCATTAATCAGAAGTAAGTGGGCAGGTGTATGTGTGTGTAATTCAGGTGTCTCATACCAGTTGTTGATCCTGTATTTTAGACCTCTTTCCATGACCTGTTAAACCAATCTATTGGATGCTAAAACAGGTGTAGCCCCTGCTTGGTAGGATGACAGGGGGAGGGAATGTCTGTCTTATTTGGAGTTTCCATTCCCTTCATTTTCAAGGAGAGAATGATTGTAGAAGAATTTTACTCTCTAGTGCTCTTCTTTTCTAGAAACATGATACCTTAGTGGCCTTATTTGCTGAAGTTCTGATTCAGGGTGGACTTGAGATACTTAACTCAGCAAGCTGCCTCTTCTGCTTTTCCGTTTCAACGATCAGTTAGAATAGGTAGTTCTGGAAATGTTTTGAGAGCTGTTATCTTGAGATGGATGAGATTAAACTGGTGGGTACTTTAGATCCTTTCAACCACTAAGAAAACTATCTCCTCTCAGGTGTTCTTAGGTTCTTCCTTCATACCTGTGAAAAAGTGGAGAGATCTGGGTAGAGAATTAGAGAGTGGGAGGCTGAGGACTATCAAAGGCTATAAAAAGAATTTACACAGTTTCTTTAGTACCTTTTAATGAAATCTGGTCCTGAAGAATTAAAAAAACAAACCTCAGAATTAGTGTTTTAATTCAAGTCAGATTGCATTGCAGCTTAGAAGTAATACATTAATGATCAAATGCTCTTCATATGGTCTAACAAAAACTGTGGGAGTTCTGTTAATTTCTTCTAAACACTTGGTTTTTTTCAAGACCAACAACTCGATATGTAAAGTATATCCTTGAGAATACTGTCAGGTATGATGAAAACATAGAATAATGCGGTCCATTGGTGTAGAATTTAGAGAATGAGTGAGAGTACTGTTCATACGCAGGGTCTCTGTTTCAGTAGAAAAATGATTTAAATACAGCAATATAATCATAGTATCATTCAGGTTAGAAAGGACGTCTTGCTAGGCCGTCTTATCTGATCTGCTTGAGTCAGAGTCAGCAGTGGATACAGAGTATTTTTGCTGTTGCTGCTATCAAGATGAAGTCTCATCTTCTTTCGATTAAGTACTGAACATAGATGTAAAACTGTTAATGTTTCCTGTTGTGCATTAATAATTTTCTTTGACTAATTTTCTTTGGTAATAAAGAATAATGAGAGTTTAAATTAAACTTTTGTGGGATACAGAAAAAAATTGTTTTCTGAGTCCATGAAATACATTAAAAGCATCAGCTTTTCTGTCCAGTTGTGAAGCTTACAGGTCTGCCTCTGCTTTGGGTATAAGCACCCTTATTTGTTTAAGAAATTACTTGGCAAATGGTTCTGAGTTTGTAAGTATATTGCCACAAGTTTAGGGCTCTGAAGAATTGATACCCAGTATTGTAGAACTAATCTGCCCGATACTGTAGGGATATTGTTGCAATAAGTGGTTCTGATCTTTTTAATAAAAAAAAAAAAAATAAAGAAGAAATGCCATGATCATAAATTATTCTAAAACAGAAGAACTTCGTATAATTTTGCTTTGACATTTTCACCTTTAGTGGCTCCTCTGGAGAAAATAGATGTGAAAATGGTACTTTATGCACAGTAGTTGCCTGATCATCTTTCAGTGATTACCTGGTTTAATTTATTTGGTGAAATGAAATTAAGAGAATTCTTGATAATAACATTTCATAGGATCTCTGGTGTTTTCTTTTGAACACAATAAGTTGTCTCTCTGAATTCT